>CAUYON010060327.1:0-13437 GCA_963573935.1 Arctocebus calabarensis
GGGCGCCTATAGTCCCAGCTACTAGGGAGGCTGAGGCAAGAGAATCGCTTAAGCCCAAGAGCTGGAGGTTGCTGTGAGCAGTGTGACGCCACGGCACTCTACCCAGGGTGATAAAGTGATAATCTGTATCTACAAAAAAAAAAAAAAAAAAAAAATTTCTCTCTGGAAAAAAGTCAAAAATCTAAAAGACAGCAACCAAATTTGGACACCAATTAAAATTTGCTCTGAACAGGAGCTCTGCCCTGATATAGTCACAGTCAGCAATCTTCAGGATAGCCAGAATTCTGAACCAGAATAACCAACTATTTAAATCAAAAATGATCACATACCACCAATTTTGAATGACTCAACCTCATTAATCCTACACTAAACAATTCCAAAAGCATAGGAAAACAAAAAACTTTCTATAATTATTGTAGGAGTTAACCTTATCTTAATAGTCCATATGTACACAAACAAACCTTGTAACCAATCTAATTAAAAAATACCAGGGGGACAGGTTCCAGAACTCTGGAGGATACCAAAATCCTGAATCCTCAATTTCCTTACAGAAAATGATGCAGTACCTGCAGCATTTAACACACATCTTCCAGGATACTTTAAATCATCTCCAAATAACTTATAATACCAAATAAAATGCAAATGCTATGTAAATAGTTGTTATACTATATTGTTTAGGAAATAATAACAAGAAAAAAACTGTACATGTATGTATAAACATAACCATTCTTTTTTATTTCCAGAATATTTTCAATCTGCATTTGGATGAATCCATGGATATGGAAGGCAAATTGTATACTACTAAATCCTAAGTTAAAATTTAGTATATTAAATTTAGAAATACATTTCTGAAAAAAGCATCATGAGTAAATGGAATTTTACCACAAATTCAAGGACAGTCCAAACAATGGAATATAGTGGTTAAGAGAGGGGACATACAAGTCACATGACCCTGAGTTTAAATACTACCTTTAATGCATCCTAGGGATGAAATGCTGTTTTAGTTTTTCTAAGACTGTTTGCTCAACTACAACAGTGCTCATTTGTTGGGAAGACTAAGTGGAAAAAAATATGACTCTTAACATAGTAACATATAGATTATACATAGTAAGTATTCATGTACGTTTTCTACTACAATTATTATTCTTATTTTATTATTTATATATAAAACATCATTCATTGCAAAAACAGACATTTGATAAAGAGTCAACATATAAATCTGATTTTGAAACATTTAGAAAACTTACAAATATAAATAAATTCCCATATCATGAGGAAACAATACCTAACAGAAGCTAACATAAATCCTAGCTGTAGTCCATAATTTTAGCAATGGCAGAAAAAATAAGAAAATGAAAAAAAATTGTATAAATAATGACAAGAAAGCCGAGTAATTTTTTTGTGTGTGAAGAGTATGGACTGTATACACAAAATATTGAAAAAGTCAAAAAATATTCATAAAACTGATGACAATTCATTAAGAAAGCTGGATATGATATCAGTATTCAAATCAAAATTAGATGAGAATAAGAAAGGAACAAGCAGCTGAAACCCTTTCTCTCTGCCCAAATTAAACCTCATACTAATAGCAAGATAACTGAGTCCTAGTAAAGAATACCCCCTTTTTGTAACATTTTAAGTGATTTAAGGTTATTTAAGTAATGTTAGCTGTCAAATGTTGTATTTTTTATAACCTTAGAGAATATATAAATTGGAAAATACCATGTTATTTTAACTAAGAAATTTACCCTGAGTCCAGTTTGTATTATTACTTTTCAACTTTTAACTCTGAACCTGGTTACTCTGGGACATCCTCCTTTCCACCTAGCCCCACCATTTGCTAATTAAGTGAAAGTTGACTGCAGATCCACAAGATTGCTCTCTCTTCATCCTCTACTATTTCTTTTTATATCCTCCATATACAGAATAAACACTTATTTAGCTCCATTGAACACTCTGCGCCTGTAACTCAAGTGGCTAGGGCACCAGCCCCATACACCGGAGCTGGCAGATTTGAATCTAGCCCAGGCCTGCCAAACAACAATGACAACTACAACCAAAATATAGCCAGGGGCTGTGGTGGGCACCTGTAGTCCCAGCTACTGAGGACGATGAGGCAAAAGAATTGTGTAAGCCCAAGAGTTTGAGGTTGCTGTGAGCCAAGGGTCCTCAAACTTTTTAAACAGGGGGCCAGTTCACTGTCCCTCAAACTGTCTGAGGGCCAGACTATAGTTTAAAAAAAAAAAAAAACTATGAACAAATTCCTACACACACTGCACATATCTTATTTTGAAGTAAAAAAACAAAACAGGGGTGGCACCTGTGGCTCAAAGAAGTAGGGCGCTGGCACCATATACCGGAGGTGGTGGGTTCAAACCCAGCCCCAGCCAAAAACTGCAAAAAAAAAAAAAAAAAAAAGGAACAAATACAATATTTATTTAAAATGAAAAAAAAATACCCCCATCTGCAAAAAAAAAGACTTCCTAACTTCAGAAAAAAAAGGCCCTCCTTAACTGCAAATAAAGGCCCTAATAACTGCAAGATTAAAAAAAAATAGACCTCCTAACTTCAAAAAAAAAAATTCCTAACTTGTTCTTACCTAAGTCCTCAGGCAGCAGCAGGCTCTGCACAGGTAAACTCTGGACTCCTCCGATCACAAGTCTCAGGCTCGGGTGAGGAGTTGAGAGACAGAGAGAAGAAGGGGAGTCGGAGAGTGCAGCACACATTCCACACATGCCCACTGTGGCCAGGGTCGAGTCAGCTGCTAAGCAGGACAGGCACCAGCCGGCAAAAACACCCAACAGGCCAGATAAATGTCCTCTGTAGGCTGCATGTGGCCCGCTGGCCATAGTTTGAGGACCCCTGCTGTGAGTTGTGACACCACGGCACTCTACCCAGGGCAACAGCTTGAGACTCTGTCTCAAAAAATAAATGAAATAAAATAAAATAAAAACTAAAGAAGTTGCCCATGTCTAATCATATACCAACTTTAAGGCTTTAGAAGATTCAGAGCCATTTAATGACTAGCCAAAGGTCACACAAAAGTGATTTAGCTCTAATACACATCCTGTCTTTCCACTAACGGTTTCAAGCCTTTGTGGTTCCTCAGAATTTTTAAATCTTGAGATTCAGTTATAGGAACTAAAATAAGAAGAACTATACTTGCTATTCCTTCTGAATCCATTCACTCATTATTTTATTCATCAAATATCTGCTGAGACCTACTACGTGCAAAGAACTGTTTCAAGCCTAGAATGAAATAATACAGGCAAAGTACCTACCCCTTAGGAAAGTTACATTTTATTCTACTCAGAAGGATACAGTTAATGTAAATAGTATCCTGTCCATTTGGCTCTATAAACTAATTTGGGCCCTGGGAGGAAACCTCCTAATGCTGGCCTAAAGAATCTTCCTTTGAAACTTGAATCTATGTATCAAATTTCTGAGCTCTCAGGCTCTTACACTTAGGTAAATATGATGCACAAGCTGAAGATACATTCCCAGGACAAACATTACCATAGGATTTAATTGCAGTTAATATGTCGCCAACTCCCACCACCTGCAACATCTAAAGCTCAGAAAAGCAGCTCTCTGCAGCTTTACTAGGTCTTCTAACTCCCTGGCTTGGTCAAACTCCAGCAATCACCCAAAGAATACATCAAAGGGAAAGGCAGCACCTTGCTTCATCATACTAAACTGTGACAAAGACTGATAAAAAGTTTGTATAATGCCACTTTTTTAAAAGATTATTAATCTAACATCACTCTGACCAAAAAAAAAAAAACCCTTGAAACATGAGACACTGTTCCAACCACCACAATATAGCTACTTACCTTAAACTTATAAGCATAGGCACACATACACATTTTTTAAAAGAGAGCAGAAAACTGGCTAAAATTTTGGCTCTGAATTAGACACCCCTCCTTTTACAGATAATCACTAAGTTTCTAAGTGAGAACAGTTTCACTTTTGTTTCTCCTAAGTATGAAGTTCACTTCCTAGCTACTAGCTGTACGTCTGCTTCCTGGTAACTAGCTTGATACAAGTAAATCTGTCCACTTATTTGAGGTAAATGGTTTTTAAGTATTTACATCCATGTATTATTTAAGCAGTTTTAAGATGAGTAACAAAGTAATACTGTATTAAAATAGAAAACACACATTTAGGGTTAAAAAAACCCTAAGTATCATTATAGAAGTATAAAAGTACAGTATGTTACTCTAAAAAGTTTGCCCAGTATCAACTAAATGATCACACACACTCTCTCTCTAAAAACAGCATTATAATAGTAATATGTTGAATTTACAACTTCACCCTTTTGTATGGAGAGGGAATTCATTAAACTAGGAAATTGGACTTGACAGCCAAAATGACATTCAGTAACTTGATTCTTGATTCTACAATTTTATACACAGCCTCTGAACCACACAGCAGAGCCTGCTTTAAACGACTCCATGCTAAAGATTAGTCAAAATCAACTAAAAAAAAAAAACTCACAAATTTACAAAGTTCTTAATATTGTTAAATTTAAGAAATGAGAAAAATATGAGCTACATTTCTCACTTTGAAACAGATTTTAATACTCAACACTCAAGACAATTACTTATAAACAAAGGATATCAAACATATTAAATATTGCTTAGTACTCACATGACCACGTGATCTCTTCTAAAACCTATCTAACTATCACAAACTCAATATCAGAAATAAGGTTTAAGGTATGCAAAGTAGAATGGAGACGATTAGGAGATAAACTGTTTTAAACTCTCATTATTAAGTCTTTAATTACTTCACTGTGAATAAACTGCAATGACTTTCTAAATTTATTAATATCAACATACAATAGTTTCAAAAATAACTTTATCAATGTGCCTAAAATAACAATGCACTATCCCTGCTTTCCAAACTCCTTGAGCATCTTCAATTACTTCAAAGTATTATTATAAACTCTAAAAATAATCTCAAAGCTACAATGTAGCAGACTGTGATACACAGACGTCCCTTTCAGGACGGTTGGCCTTACATCCAAAGTAAGCAGGTAGGCTATTACTATGCTAAAATTACAAAAGGGTGGGGCACTCACTACTCACTCAAATAAACCAAACACTGCTTTAGTGGTTTGATCACAGTAAACCCTAATTATCCTCTAATTCTAACGCAACTGAGGCAATGTTTTTCCCTCTTGCCCAAAACGCTTTTCATACAAATGAAAAAAAAAAAAAAATTAAGTCACGGGCAACTACTCTTTAGGCTATGGTGCAAACATGATAGTGCATTTAAGATTCTGACAGCAAAATCTGGAATAACAGAGTGATCTTTCACTATTCCCTTTAAAGATAAGAAGCTTCACGATTTTATTTTTTGCCTTAGTGGGTGACCATTTGAACGTGTGACTGATTCCAGTGTAAACGGTGAACGGATGGAACAAGGTCAAACTTAGGGGACAAAAAGATTCCTGAAATAACATGGACAGAAAGGTTTCCCTTCTTAGGGACAGTTTCTAACTTCAGAACGGGTAAAAGAAAGGAAGGAAAGAAACCGAAAAAGGAGAAGAAACCAACCAAACCACCTCCTTCTAAACCTAAACAGAGTCCACCTGGCCAAGTCAGTGTACAAACCTCGCAACGCAGATAATTCAATTTTTGGTGGAAACCTTTTTTTGCAAGATATGAGGCCTGGAATAGTAAGTTCAAAACGCAAACTGTGTTCAGAACGATGACAACTGACTATTCTTTTTTTTTTTTTTAAGAGGGTGGGGGGCACAGCATAAAGTTTAATTAAGAAGCCACACAGAGCCCTGCAGGAATGTGAGCGTCGCTCTCAATACCTGGAAACACTCGGCAGCAGGAAGTGGATTCAAGCCCGTACACTACACCCCGCTTCCCACACACAGCCTGGCACCGGCGCGACGCCCCCAGAGCGAGAAGCAGAAACGGAGGGCGGCGGCGGAGGACGGCGGGAGCGGACAGCACGTCGGAAGGCGCCGGCCCGCGCGCGGCTCGCCTCACCTTCTGGGCCGCGCTCTGCTGCAGCACGTTCTGCTCCACGGTCATGGCCCCCGCGGCGGCGGCGAACTGCTCCTCGCGCCTCCGCCGGCACTGGCCGCCGCGCTCCGCCGAGCTCCAGGGAGCCGCACGGACCGCCGGGGAGGACAGCGCCCCCGCCAGCCAGGCGCGAAGGCGATGGCGGCCGGCGTGCGCGGGCACCGTGGGCAGGCGACGCGGCGCGGGCTGCGAGGTCCACGGCGGCCCCACGTCTCCGCGCGGCCCGCCTCAGAGGGGCTGCGGGGCGGCGGCGCGGGCCATGAGCCGGCGGCGGACGGGGCGCAGGAGGGCGCGAGCCGGTCGGGAAGCGTCACGCGTCCGCGCGCTCTTTCGCCGGCGGCTCGCGGGCCACTGCGGGGAAGGGAGAGAGGGGACGGAGGGAGCGGCTGGCCGGAATGGCGCTGTCCTCCTCCCTCCCCGACTCCTCCTCCCCTCCCCGCCCCCAACGGCCGTCACCGCCCCCGCCCGGCGGCTCCTCCCCCGCAGAGCCCCGCCCGCTGGCCGCCCTAACCCTACATTGTGACCCGCGGGGCGGTGGGGGGCGGAGCCGACTCGCAGCCCCGCCTCTGGGCCGACCCCGCCCCGCCCCTCCCGGCGCGGGCCCCGCCCTCCCCTGTGCAGTGAGCGCGAGTCTGGCGGGCAGGGCCCGGGAGCCGCCCCTGCGGCAGGTTGCACCGACGCCTGTCCTAGACTCTGCGAAGCTCTGCGCAGAGGCCGGAGCGCAGCGTTTCTCCCAGGGACCTGGCGGTGTCCGATGGCGGGTTTGCCCAACTCCTCCAAAACAAACACTTCCCAACACGCCCGTAACTTCCCAAAACCACGCAGGGTCTCCACTCCCTCTCCTTTGCATGTTCACTCATTTCCTCCCTTCGCCTTTCTAGGAATTTCACAAGCAGTAAACTTGCCCAAAGGGAAAAGTCAAATAAGCAAAAGGCTGTCAGAAGTCCTTATGCTGGGATCTACTTTTCTCCTTGACATATCGTTACATATTAACATCTTGCTGGGATCTACTTTTCTCCTTGACATATCGTTACATATTGATATCTTGCATCTACTTCATTCATTCGAATGTGTGCCAGTCCCTGCTAGGCTCTGGAGAAATAAGGTTTACTTATCGAAAATGTAATATAAATGAAATATGATCTATAAAGCAAATATTACAAAAATATCACTGCCTAGATGATGCATAATTGTAAAATCGCTGTTGCCAAATTAAGCAAACAATTAACTATTCCATGCATGGAATACTTGGCTATATATGGAATTATAAGAAAAATCTAATATTGAGGAGGCAAAACCTAGCTGCAAAAGTATCTTGAATTACACGGAGGTGGGGACAGAGCTCAAGGTGGATAGATGGGAGGGGAAGAATTATCAAGGATTGTTGTCACAAATACAATACACACGCAAATCCGAGTATAGTGTTTAATCTGATGACAAGGAAAGCTAGGCTGATAAGTGAAATATTATCTGCTTTCACAATCGTAGATTATAATAGCTCTTCCGTTTTGTGTCAGTTCTGTACACTTTATACCCATCTTTCATCTGCACTTCAGATGTCTTCAGCCACATTTTGTGATCTTTTTCTTGAACCTTCATATTTGTTTTCTCATTGGATTTTGACAAATTAAAATTTCATTTTATTGATATCCGACATCTTTTTTAGAAGAATTTGAAAAGTCATGAAATGGTTAAAAACAAAGATTGTTTTTAGAGATAATGTCACAGTTCTAATCTAATGCATCAGTTTTTTTATGAGAACACTGAAGCCCAAGGAATGTTACCTGTCAAAGAAAGTATCTTAAAGCCCATTTTCCTCAAAGTATCTTCTTTTCCTTGCTTACAAATTACATGTTTCTACACATTCTAGATTTTGAAAAAGATCAGGTTAATACATTTGAATTTAAGAAAATTAAATGTAACATAAAATTCTAGTATTGTGCTTTAAAAAAATGATATTGCCAGTTACCAGTTTAATTTCAAGAATTTGACAATATGATTGTTCCTTGCAGTCAAATTTTTTCTTACACACACTCACCAAAAAAGTCTTACTGGTACTTACTAGATAATCATCAAATGATGCTCTTTCTAGGGTAGGCATATCTGCCCATTTGGATCTTTCATTTTCAGCTTACTTCTTATGGTTTTCTACCTATTCAACAGTTTTTAAAAACATTTTAAATTGTGGTAGTATAGAATCTAGAGAAGAAAATATCAACTTTCCTTAGAGGCATTTCCTTTTAGAATGCTCGCAATTGGAGTGAATACTTAGAGAGTGGAAATTTGAGAAATTGAGATAAATTGGCACATCAAACCATTACCAGGACTTCTTAACTCATTTTAAAAATCTGTCCCTATTTCAATTTTGCTGTTCATGAGTCAGTTTTATTATGCATAGTTGTTTAAACTATGTGTCATCATTACATTATTAATAATTTCCGAGCTGCTCCATTTTTTTGTATTGTTGATAGGTAAAAAATGTAAAATAATAGAGTTCATAAAAAATGAAAAATTGAGTTTTAACTCTGCTATGGCTTTAATGTGTCCTCCAAAAAGCAAGTGATGGAAACTTAATCCCCAATGTAACAGTGTTGGGAGGTGGGACCTAAAGAGAAGTGATTAGGTTCTGAGAGCTCTGCCTTCATGAATTAATCAATGCTGCTATTGCAAGAGTGAGTTCTTATACCATAAGGATGTCTGGCTCCCTTTTGTTTCTCTCTCTCTCTCTCTTTCCCTCTCCCTTTCCCTCTCTCCACCCATCTACTTCCCCTCTCTCCTTCCCACTCTTTGCCTTTGGTCAACTTCCTAGCCTCCACATGTGTGAACCAATAAATTTCTGTTTATTGTAAATTACCTAGTCTCAGTTATTCTGTTACAGCAGCACAAAATAAGACAAACCCCAAGTCTGTTTTTCTATTTTGGATCAAAATGATATTTCTAACAATGTTCAGTATTGTTTTGTATGTGTGAACCTGGGAAATTGGTATTCTTCTATCTTGATTATGAATTTCTCTTAGGTTAGAAAGGTTTTAAAAATCTATTTCAGGATAATGAAAGTTGCCAATGTTGCCAAAACACATTTGTAGGACATTAATAACACAGAAATGTTCCATTCACGGTATCGATTTAAACAATTTCCATCACAAGAAAGTGGCTTAAATCTGTATCAGAATTATTTTGCTTCTTTAGGTGTATGGATATCCTGGGATAACTTTGTGTGAGTGCGTGTGTGAGAGAGGGAGATAGGATCTCACTCTGTTGCTTAGGTGAGAGCACAGTCGCATCCTCATAGCTCAAAGCAACTTGAGACTTCTGGGCTGTAGGATTCTCCTGCCTCAATCTCCCAAGAAGCTGACACTATAGGTGTGCACCACCATACCCAGCTAATTTTCCCAGTTTTTACAGAGACACATTCTTGATTTCCTCAGGCTGATCCCAAATTCCTGGCCTTAAGCAATTCTCCTGAGCCCTATAATTACAGGAGAGAGCCACTGCAACCAGTCAATATCCTGGGAGAATTTTATTTTCACCAAAGAAGAAACAGTAAGGAATCATTCAAAAAGGAAGTTTCTATGAGGTCACAGTGGTCCTATTCAGTAATGGTGTGTTCATAAATTAGAACTTGTAAGAGTCCTATCTGCCTAATACATGTATAATAAAATGCTTAATGAATTAAATGGGTGGCTATGAAGAAGAGAAAACAAGTTTCTTTATGCTTTTGCAGTGTGTGTTTAACTCTGAAGTCTCACTGCAAGTGGATAGATAACTTTGTGGTCCTGGAAACCCAGCCCTATTTTCTATGTGACTAAGCATGTCACTACTAGTAGACCCAAGCATCAACAGTGCCTCACACTCAGAGCTGCTGCTTTGGTGATATCCAATTTTTCATGCTGCCATAACACAACATCACAGACTAGGTGTCTTAAACAACAGAAATTTCTTTTTTCACAGCTGTGCAGGCTGCAAGTTCAAGATCAAGTTGGCCACAGAGTTGGTTTCTCCCAAGGCCCCTCTCCTTGTCTTTCTGGTGGCCCCCCTCTTTCTGGCTCCTTCCATGGTCAAGGCATGCATGCCCAGGGTGTCTGTTCATCTTCCTCTAAGGATGAAAGTCATACTGGATTGCCTCACCCAAGATGGCACCATTTTAACTTGATCACTTCTTTAAAGGCTGTATCTTGAAATCTAATTACATTCTGAGCTATTAGGAGTTAGGACTTTAATATTTAAATTTTAGAAAGACACAGTTGAGTCCTTAGCAGCCATATTCATCCACTTCATGCTATAGTTGATACCTCTGTGCCATCAAATATCCTTTTTCCTGCCCATCCCATAACCTACTAGATTAGAAAGAAATGCATTAACACATTAAAAGATAGTACCTAATATAGTTTGGCCCCTCCAAATCTCATATAAAGTTAATTCCCAGTGTTGGACGTGGGGATGAATGGGAGGTGTTTGGGCATGGGGGCAGATCCCTCATGAATGTCTTGATTCCCTCCCCATAATAATGAATGAGTTCTTATTTTATTAGTTGATACAAGATCTGGTTGTTTAAAAAAGTCTAACACCTCCTCCCATCTCTCTTGCTGCTTCTCTGGCCACATGACATGATTTCTGGCTTGACTGAAGGCTCCCTGAAGTCCTCATGGGGAGCAGATGCTAATGGGATGTTTCTTGTACAGTCTGCAGAACCATGAGCCAAATAAAACTCATTTCCTTGTAAATTACCCAGTCTCGGGTAGTTCCTTTATCTCAATACACACAGACTAACACAGAACCTTGACTTTTTCTGCCAATATTGACACTCCGAATTAGGATTGTCATCTCTGATTCAGCAATTTTGGAGAAAAGAGTTTCATGAATTGAAAAAGGAATCTAGTCTAATATGAACTATTGTTTTGCAAAGTCTACTTAGAAAGAAAAATTTACCTGGAGGAAAAGCTACAGTTTGTCAACTGACAGTCAGCACAGGAGTGGATATATCTTGGCTGTATCACTGCTTTCATTTACCTTGAACAAGCCCGTATTCACACTATCCACATTGAAGATGGCCTAGAAACTCGGCCCACACCCTTTCTTTTCTTTTTTTTTTCCCCCCACACCCTTTCTTATCACTTTACCGTCTTCCATCTATATTCAAAAGGCGAAAAGTTTCTCCTTCTGTATTGGTAGGCACAAATTTCCCTGAAGTTATTCTGTGATATATATGGGCAGAGAAAATCACACATTAGAAAGTGACTACTGGGTGGCACCTGTGGCTCAGGGAGTAGGGTGCTGACCCCATACACCGAGGGCTGGAGGTTCAATCCCGGCCCCGGCCGAATTGCATCAAGAATTAGCTGGGCATTGTGTCGGGCACCTATAGTCCTAGCTGCTGGGGAGGCTGAGGCAAGAGAATCACTTAAGCCCAAGACCTGGAGGTTGCTGTGAGCTGTGACGCCACAGCACTCTACCGGGGGCGATGGAGTAAGACTCTGTCTACACAAAAAAAAAAAAAAAAAGAAAGAAAGAAAAAAGAAAAAAAAAGAAAGTGACTACTGTCATTTTTTTTTCTTCAGTTTTTGGCCGGGGTTGGGTTTGAACTCACAACCTCCGCTATATAGGGCCAGTGCCTTACTCCTTTTAGCCACAGGCGCTGCCCACTACTATCATTTTTATTTATTTTATTGTTTTCTTTTTCTTTTTTTATTTTCAGCTGGCTTTTACTTTTCTTAGTTTCCTTGTTTTTTTCTTTTTGTTGTTGTTTGGTTGTTTTTTTTTTTTTTTCATTGTCCTTCCTTGTAACGATTCACCGGCCATTTGCCTCCCAAGTAGCTGGGATTACAGGTACCCGCTACAACACCCAGCGGTGTTCTTTCCCGATGGTAGAGATGGGGTCTTTGACTCTGGCTCACTCATGCTCATGCTGGTCTTGAACTCTGAGCAATGAAAATCCACCTGCCTCGGCCTCCCACAGCACTGGGATTACAGGCGTGAGCCACCACGCCTGGCCACTACTGTCATTTTTAAAGACCTCTCTCTGATATTCAGAGCATGTGATTCATGAAGAGCAACCCGGGACTACTAGCTCTGTAATCTCGGACAAGTTGCTTAAACTTTCTGCATGGTCTTTTTTCTATTTGCTGTCAGATGTACTCCTTGAGCATCTATTATTCTGCTCTGAATCAGAGATGTTATCCCTTGCATGTCCCACGTTCTTAAGTTTGAGGGCTTCAGACTAGATTTGGTCGGTAACAGGTAATGGTGGGGTATTAGAGGGTGAGCTAAAGGAAAAGCCAGGCTCTTTCCCCTTCTCTTTCTCCCCTGAGTGGCATCTCCTTATCTGTTTTTGCCTCTCAGCAGATTGACCTTCTCCAGTTCCATGTCCTCCCAGCAAGGCAGGTCCCAGAGCTCTGGAAACCTGGCGTCTTCTCTTCCTGCCTCCAAACTGAAGGTGGTAAAGTTTTCTTGCTTTTGCTAAACTCTAACTTAATTAGGTTTCCTTGTATGGCTTTTTAAGAAATTTTTTTTTTTTTTGCGACAGAATCTTACTCTGTCACCCTGAGTAGAGTGCTATGGTGTCACAGCTCACAGCAACCTTAAAGTCCTGGGCTCAAGGAATTCTCTCACCTCAGCCTGCTGAGTTCTCAGAACTACAGCCAGCTGCCACAACCCAGCTACTTGTTTGGCTTTTTAGCTCCCCGGTATAACCAATTCTTTGGATTGAATAGCCTTCATTTTAACTACCACGAGGTGAAGGGAAAATTTCCTCTTTGTCCTTTGAAGATTAGTTGGAAATCAACTGACAAAAGTCAGAATAATAAGAGAGAAGTCATACAAATTTCATTAACATGGGAAAATCACAAAATGATCACTCCCCTACCCAGTGGAGTCTAGATGATTAATAATATACCCCTTTTTTGGAGGAAAGGGAGATGGGTAAAGATGGATGATTTTAGGGGGACATGAAATGAGTTTTAGGGATATTCAATGGGCTTATAGAACATACAGTGGCTTTGGAGAAAATCTGTTGGGCCCGCAGAACAGAGAATGGTTGTTAAAAAAAAATAGGTCCAGGGGTGTGGACAGACTTCAGTCTTTCTGTAACATGAATTCAGATAATGAAAACTTCGGGAGGGGGTGATACGCGCAGCTCAGTGGGTAGGGTGCCGGCCCCCATATACCCAAGGTGGCAGTCTCAAACCTAGCCTCGGTCAAACTGCAACAAAAAAATACCCAGACATTGTGGCAGGCACCTGTAGTCCCAGCTACCCGGGAGGCTGAGACAAGAGAATGACCTAAGCCCAGGAGTTCAAGGTTGCTGTGAGCTGTGATGCCACAGCACTCTACCAAGGGCAACAAAGTGAGACTGTCCCAAAAAAGGAACAAATTCATTAGGCTTGAGACTTTTACC
>CAUYON010060329.1:0-21881 GCA_963573935.1 Arctocebus calabarensis
CTCAGTAGAGTGCTGTGGAGTCACAGCTCACAGCAACCTCCAGCTCTTAGGCTCAAGCGATTCTCTTGCCTCAGCCTCCTGAGTAGCTGGGACTACAGGCGCCTGCCACAGCACCCGGCTAATTTTTGATGCAGTTTGGCCGGGGCCGGGTTTGAACCCGCAGCCCTCGGTCTAGGGGGTCAGCGCCCTACTCGCTGAGCCACAGGCGCTGTCTGGACATTTTTTTTTTTGAGACAGAGCCTCAAGCTGTCGCCCTGGGTAGAGTGCTATGGCATCACAGCTCACAGCGACCTCCAACTCCTGGGCTCATGCAATTCTGCCTCTGCCTTCCAAGTAGCTGGGACCACAGGCGCCTGCCACAACGCCTGGCTATTTTTTGATTGCAGCTGTCATTGTTGTTTGGCAGGACCGGGCTGGATTCAAACCCACCAGCTCAGGTGTATGTGGCTGGCGCCTTAGCCACTTGAGCCACAGGTGCCGCAGGGCCTGGAGAGGTGGGGGTTGGGGATGTGGGGACAGGGTGGAAAAAAGAAAGGATTGGGGACCCTAAGCAGTGAGAACCTTGGGAGGTCACTTTTCTTCTCTGGGCCTGTGGTTCCCACCTCTGCCTGCATCTTTGTCTTACCCCCTCCCCGCCCGACTTGCCCTGTGACCAACCTGCATGTGGCCAGCACATTGCCTGGTCTTCTCCCCCCCCAGCCCGCTCAGCTTCTCCCACACCAGCCTCAGCATCACCCTCCCCACACTGGCTTCTCCTCCCTGCCCCTTGCCCAGACTAAAACCTTCACCAGTTCTGGCATCCACAGGGCCACCAAGTCCTGGTCAATCTGTGTTCTCAGCTCCTGCCTGAGTCCTCACTCCTGAGTGGCTACAAAAGCTTCCCGGCTGGGCTCCAGGGATCCCTGCCCCACCCTACACCTGACAGCCAAGTGGACCCTCCAGATGTCTGCCATGAGCAAAGACACATGTTTTAGGCAATATTTGCCCAAGCTCCTAACCCTGGCATTCAAGGCCCTCCAAAGTCCATCAGGACATTTGATCTTTGGTTCCCAGAATCTAACACCCTTCCCTTTAAAGAAGAGCCCAAGATAGGGGAGGAAAAGGGCTCTGCTGCTCACTGCATGAGCCCAAGGAGGTGTGGCAGGTGGCATTTTCCAAAAGTTGTAGCAGTAATAGCTACCATTCCACGTGCCCTTCTTACAATGTGACCTCCAATGGTCCCTACCCAGTGGCGAACATCTACAAACTCCATGAGTCTGGGCAGAACTTTGTGACTCCTTTGGCCAACAGAAAACAGAGGTGATGTCATGTGACTTCCAAAGCTAAATCATAAAAAATATCATGCATTTGCTCCTGGTTTTCTTGGGACATTCGTTCTTGGAATCCAGCCACCCTGCTCTCAGGAAGCCCAACTAGCCCACATGCAGAGGCCATAAGTAGGTGTCCCAGCCAACGGCCCACCCAGCCAACAGTCAGCATCAACCATCAGACATGTGAGTAAAGATGATATTCCAAAAAGTCTAGCCTCCAGCCTTTGAGTCTTCCCATCTGAGGCCCCAGACATGGAGGAACAGAGACAAGCAGCCTTCACTGTGCCCTGTCTGAATTTCCCCAACTTCCTGCCTTCCTGGTGTTGTTCCAGAATTATTCCCCCAGCTCTTATAATAATATCTTAAGTTCCTGATTCTCTGTATTAAATACCTTTCTGCCTACAATGTCTTTTTGTTTCTTTTTTCTTGAGACAGAGTCTAACTAGAGTCTCACCCTCAGTAGAGTGCTGTGATGTCACAGCTCACAGCCAACTCCAACTCCTGGGCTTAGGCAATTCTCTTGCCTCAGCCTCCCAAGTAGCTGGGACTACAGGCGCTCGCCACAATGCCCAGCTATTTTTTTTATTGGAGTTGTCTTTGTTGTTTGGTAGGCCTGGGCCAGGTTCAAACCTGCCAGCCCTGGTGGCGTGGCTGGTGCCCTAGCTGCTGAGCTACAGGAGCCAAGCCTCTTTCTGTTTCTTTTAAAACAAAACACATTGATAACAGTCATGTGGCAAATAATGGTAGAAACAGAGTTTGAAGCCAATCTGACTCCAGCATCTGCCTCTGAGCCACCCCATTGGCCTTGGTGAAAGTCAGTGCACAGTCAAGATGGGTGGTGGGCCATCCCAGCCCATACCTGAGGCCTAATCCCTTAACAACAAATCCCTTTTCTGTTTAATCCAGGCACCTATACACACATTCCCACCAGGAGGTGCATGGGTTGAGGGAGCCAAGAGGCTGGAATGCTGGGTCTGGGGGAACCTCCTGCCTTCTCTCCACTAAGTCTCCTGCCCTACTGCTCTGCGCTAAAGATTCATATCCTAACCAGCACCTCTGCAGAAAAGAATTTTCCCAGTTGATGGGGTAGGCTTTTCTGTGCCCCTAAATCTAGTTACTGCCCTGAGCTGGTCTTGTCCCAGATAAGAGTCAAGGTGCTGGACATTTCACTGGCAATGCAACACCTGAGTATGACCTGATTTTGGAACATGGGCGGCAGTCCCAGCGTCCCCGGGAACTGTGCTTACACACCCCACAGTGGGATCTACAGCTTCATTGTCTGGCTCCATTTTATAGGTGAGCTCCAGGTCACACCCTGAGTCCAGCCAGGCAGGCAAAGCTAGTTGTCCTGTCTCAGAGCAGATACACCTGGGCAGGTGAGCCTCGAGGGTACTTCCCCAGACATCTATACTGGTGCCTGCCTTTCCCACAAGAGGTGATACTCACATATGCAGGATGCTTCTCTTCACTTCTGAACTTGGTAAAAAGCTTCAAGTGCAGCATCATCAAGTGTTGGAAAGACTATGGAGAAACATTCATCTGCCTCCAGGGAAGGGCCTTTTAGCAGCAGCCTGCCCACATCTTTTTTTATATTTATTTATTTGAGGCAGAGTCTCACTCTGTCACACAGGTAAAGTGTTGTGGCATCATCATAACACACAGCAACCTCAAACTCCTGGGCTCAAGCGATCCTCTTCCTTCAGTCTCCCAAGTAGCTGGGACTACTGGTGCCCACCTAAATGCCTGGCTTTTTTTTTTTTTTTTCAGTAGAGATGATGTCTTGCTCTTGCTCAGGCTGGTCTCAAATTCCTGAGCTCAAGCAATCCATCTGCCTCGGCCACGCAGAGTGCTAGGATTATAAGCGTGAGCCACCACTCCCGAAAGGCTGCTGCACACAGTTGCGCCAACATCTGCCTTTGTGTCCCTGACAAATGAGAAAAGACATGAATGTTCACAAATGGGGGACAGGTCGATGGGTTGAGAGGTGGTGTGTAGAGACAAGAAAACTCACATTTGTTAGGTGCCAACTCCAGGGCCAGTGTGGTGAGGAGTATAGACCCCGCATGAAGAAACAGATTAGGTAAAACCCTGCACCCTTGGCAAAGGTGCAAGATGGTGCACCTGCTGTGGACAGCAGTTTGAAGGCTCCTCAAAAAACTAAAAGTAGAATTACCATGTGACCCAGCAATCCTGCTTGTGAGTAGACGCCACAAGGAATTAAAAGCAGAGGTCGGGTTCAGTGGCTCATGCCTATAATCCTAGCCCTCTGAGGGACTAAGGTAGGCAGATCCCTTGAGGTCAGGAGTTCAAGACGAGCCTGAGCAAGAGCGAGACCCTGTCTCTAGTAAAAATAGGAAAAATTAGCCGGGCATTGTGGTGGGTGCCTATAGTTCCAGTTACTCCAAAGGCTGAGGCAGGAGGATGGCTTGAACCCAGGAGTTTGAGATTGCTGTGAGCTAGGCTGACCCCACAGCCTTCTAGCCTGCGAAACAGAGCAAGACGCTATCCCCATTAAAAAAGGGGGGGGCGGCACCTGTAGCTCAAAGGAGTAGGGCGCCAGCCCCATATACCAAAGGTGGCAGGTTCAAACCCAGCCCCTGCCAAAAAAAAAATTGAGGCTCAACTCCTGTAGCTCAGCGACAAGGGAACCAGCCATGCACACTGGAGCTGATGGGCTCGAACCCAGCCAGGGCCTGCCAAACAAACAACGACAATTACAACCAAAAAACAGCCAGGTGTTGTGGCGGGGACCTGTATTCCTAGCTACTTGGGAGGCTGAGGAAAGAGAATTGCTTAAGTCCAAGAGTTGGACGTGCTGTGAGCTGTGATGCCATAGAACTGTCTCAAAAAAAAAAAAAAAAGAAAGAAAGAAAGAAAGAAAAAGAAAAAGAAAAATTGAAAGCAGGAACTCAAAGAGATTTTTTATTTTTATGTTTTTTTTTAGGGACAGAGTCTCACTTTAGCAACCTGGGTAGAGTGCCGTGGTGTCATAGCTCACAGCAACCTCCAACTCCTGGGCTTAGGTGAGTCTCTTGCCTCAGCCTCTCAGTAGCTGGGACTACAAGTGCCCGCCAGAACACCCAGATATTTTTTGGTTGCAGTTTGGCCAGAGTTGGATTTGAACCCTCCACCCTTGGCATATGGGGCTGGCACCCACTGAGCCACTGGCACCGCCCTCAAAGAACTATTTGTACACCTGTGTTCATAGCAGCATTTTCCACAATAGGCAAGAGGGGGAAGCAATCCAACTTTCCATAAACAGATGAAGGGATAAATACAACATGTCCATCCAGACAATGGGATATTGCTCAGCCTGAAAAGGAAGGAAATCCTAACACCTGTTACAACATGGATGAAGCTTGAAAACATTATGCTCAGTCTAATAAGCCAGCCACAAAAGCACAAATACTGCTCAGTTCCACATAGAGGAGGTCCCTAGACCAATCACAGTCATAGAGTCAGAAAGTATATTGGGAATTTCCAGGGCTTGAAGACCGGAGGATGGGGAGTTGGAGGACAGAGTTTCAGTTTTGCACGATGGAAAGTTCTGGAGATGGATGGTGATGATAGCTGCCCAACAGCTTGGACATGCTTAACCCTGCTCAACTCTAGGCTTAAGCATGGTCAAGACAGCAAATTTTGTTATGCATATTTACCACAATTAAAAATTAATTAAAATAAAATGTGTAGCGAGCATGAGAGGAATCTCGTGGCACAAAGCATTGTTCCAAGAATCTGAATCTGTGCAAGCCTGGCCGGTGAAACCCGCCTGCTGTCACCTGCAACCAGCTTGTCCACAGCTGCTAGAAAACCTGCTGCAACTCCAGGGCTAGTTTCACCCATCACCACCACCGCCCATCACGCAGAGCCCCAACCCTTCCTAGCGCCAATGGACTTTCTCATGTAACATTTCTCCTTTTTATGAAACCTCCAACCTCTTTGTTCTCTGGACATACCGAAGACCCCTGGATCTGTGTGGATGCCCAAATTGCAATTTCTTCTTCCCAAATAAAACATTACATTTAGAGCAGTGTCTCTGCATTTTTATTTTGACTCTGGCAGCTCCCATCTCCTACACAGGGAGCTGCTTCCTGGGAGCTCCAGAGCCGCCTCTGCTCTCAACTGCTGAGGACGTGTGCACGACCAGCTTGCACAGTGCCAGAGGGAGAGTGCTCTAGGAAGCGTGGAGCTTTGGTGGTCAGAAGGCCAACGTCCCTGACTGTGGGGTCAGCAACTCTAAGGCTGTGATCTACTTCTTTTCTTCCTGAATTGCACACTGGACTCAGCTCTAGCTGCCCCAATGTTGACTTCCTGTTGGCTTCCTTCTCTTCCCTGTCCCACCTTCTCTTCCTCTCCTTATTGTTTCCTGAGGCCACCTCCCTTGGCCTCGAACACTCATCTGATTCTGAAAGGAACCTTGTCACATAGAGTGGCTGGTTGTCTGTGCTTATCTATGTATTTTATGTTCTTATATAAAAATCCCAGCCCTGCTGGTCCTGGGCTATGTGACCTTGGGCAGGAAGCAAGGTCACAAGTTTGTTTTCTTTTTTCCCAGGGCAACAAAGATAGAATTGAAGTGAATCCCTCTCATGAAGGAAAAAAAGACAGAGACAAAAGCCTGCAGGGGTATTAAAATACTCCATTTGAAATTGGCTGCAAGTCTTTCATTGGCCTCTCTGCGCCTCCAGGCAGCATTGCCCTTTTCTATTGGTAGAAAGAATGGAGAGAAAGTTTAGAGCACTTCCAAAGAGAGTTGGAAGTGGGTCCCTCCCACAAAGGAGAGAGAAACCAGGCTACTTAACCTTTCTGTTTCCATTTCTTATCTGAGGAATGGGAATAAAATACTACCTACCACAAAGCTGTCACAAGGACTCTGTCAGTTTCATGGGGCTGCCATTGCAAGATACCAAAGGCCAGGTGGCTTCAACAACAGACATTTATTCTTTCACAGCTCTGAAGGCTACAAGTCCAGGCCTCACTCCTGGGCTTGCAAACAGTGTCTTCTCCCTGTGTCCTCACAAGGTCAACCCTCTGTGTGTCTGTGTCCTAATCTCCTTTTATAAGGACCCCAGTCAGACTGGATTAAGGCCTAGTCATGTGACCTCATTTTAACTTAATCACCTCTTTAAATGGCTCATTTCCAAATACAGTCACATTCTTAGGTCCTGGGGGTTAGGACTTAAATATGTGGATGAGGGGGGGACCCAATTCAGTCCCATTATAAGAACTAAATTAGTTACTGGTACATAGTGAGGATTATAGATTTATTCGTTCTAAAAAATCTCTGAGGTCAGGTGAGGTGGCTCACACCTATAATCCTAGAACTTTGGGAGACCAAGGCAAGAGGATTGCTTGAGGCCACGAATTTGAGGCAGCAGTGAGCTGTGATGACACTACTGTACTCTACCCTGGCAATAGATGGAGACCCTATCTCAAAAATGATTTTTTTTTCTGGAAGTGTATAAGAAACTTTTTTTTTCCTCTTTGAGACAGGCCAAATGCTGTGCTCCACCCCGCCCTCCGTCTGGGAGACCCCATCTGTTGCTTCTCCTTTCACCACCCCAGCGGTCTGAGACCTCCTCCCCCATCCGGACAGCCTTGCTGCCAGTGGCCTGTGGGTCCAGAAGCCCACTTCCCTGTGATTAAAAAGAAACAAGGGTCCCCCAGTAGTCCAGATGGGCTCCCCAGCCCCAGCCAGTCTCAGGGTTCCATCCCAATGAGGCACCCTATGGGACGAGGTTACAAAGGGGAGGGGGGAGTCCAGTGCTGGGTTCCAGGGTTCCAGGGTCCCTGGGGGTGTCTCCATCTGCCTAGGTCCCTGGATTCCTCCCCTAACCAGGCAGGGACTCACAAAGGGAAGAGGGGAAGAAGGGCCTCTCCTTTCTTGACTTCTGAACAGATGAATTGAATATTTTTCCTTTAAATAGTCACCTTTGAAAACCATAGTTAACCTTACCAGCAACGTAGAGAGCCCTGGCTGTACTTGCCTAGACTTACTGGGGACTCTCAGGACTCAGTTTACAGTCTAAGCAATGAAAGGTAGGACTTCTGCCACCCTGCTCACAACAGGTTTGGTGGGGGACTTGCCCTCAGAGCTGGGGGCCTCGCAGCTCCCTTGTCTGTGTGCTCCGGTATGCACACCAATGTGCACGTATCTTTGTGTGTGCATGGGGCTTTTTGAACATATGGGCATGAGTGCATGTGCACACACACAAATGCTTGCACACAAGCCCGTGTATGCAAGTTCACAGTGTGTGCGGGCATGTGGCAGCCACTCCCTTGCGAAGGGGACCACTGAGGAGACAAACATGACTTAGGCAAGAGTGGGAACTGCACATATAGCTCCAGAATCCACCCTGGGGAGCCCCAGAAATGGTCCAGACAGGATGGACCTTAAGTTAGGGAAAGGTCCGGAAATGGGGCGGCGCCTGTGGCTCAGCTAGTAGGGCGCCGGCCCCATATACCGAAGGTGGCACGTTCAAACCCAGCCTTGGCCGAACTGCAAAACAAAAAAATTGCAGGGCGTTGTGGAGGGCGCCTGTAGTCCCAGCTGCTCAGGAGGTTGCGGCAAGAGAATCGCCTAAGCCCAGGAGTCGGAGGTTGCTGTGAGCTGTGTGACGCCACAGCACTCTACAGAGGGCGATAAAGTGAGACTCTGTCTCTACCCAAAAAAAAAGGTCCAGAAATGGGGAGCCTCGGGACCCACGCAGGGGAGAACGCCAGGGCCTGGCTTCCCCTCTAGGCGGTGGCGATTTGAAGGAAAATATTCAACTATGCTTGATCCCTGTTCCTGGATGGGGCCTGCCCTTCCTGGGGCTAGTGGCCGCCTCTCAGTGGACCTAGCGCTCATCCCTGCAGGAGCCCAAAGCCCAGAGCTCTAACCTTAACCCACGACCCGCAACACGCAATCCGGTGTAGAAGCCTGCTAGTGGAAGATGATGAGGATCCAGACTCAGTCCCACCAGGGTGGGGCCGGAGGGATGATGGCAGCCCCCTCCCCCACCTGGTTTCAGAGTTAGGCCCTGAAGATTCCCCTTCCACCTTTTCTGACTGCCAGCCTGGCTTTACTGGAGGCTGAAGGGAAGGGGCCGCTGAGACCCTCTGGGTGTTCAACGTCCTCAGCTGGAGCCACGTGCCATCGACCTCGAGTCTCCCGCCCCCAGAGACCAATCACAGCGCAGCCCTCCCAGTTTCATCATCAGTAACCAATCAGTGCCGCCTCCAGCTCCCTTCCTCAACAGAGCTTCAAGCAAAAAGAGAACTGCCGAGGGGGTGGGGGGGTAGGATGGAGGCTGCCTCATGTAGTAGACACCTTTTGGGTACACTTTTTTGAGTTCCACCTTTCAAGGCCATGCCTTGCAGATCCTCACCTCGGTTTCCTCCTCTGTAAAGGAGCAATAGCCACCCCTAGGCCCTAGGTTCCAGGCCAGGCCTGGGTGCAGGGCACACAGTGAGGTGCAGTTAAGTCCCTTGGGATACTCTAGGACTCAATGAGATTTTACTCAAAAGTGCCCCACTGAGCCAAGTCCCTGCAGGGTGGACCTGGAAACCAGGGTGGGCTCAGGATCCAGGCTGCGACTCTGGGAAAGTCTGGAACCTTCCTCAGCTTTCAGACTCTGCCAGATGGAGACAGGTCTCCCTCCCTCCCAGACCTGGACCTCCTGGTCTGGATGTAGGCACCAGCCCAAAGTCTTCAAACAGCCCATCAGGCTGATTCCTTCCAGGGCCTGAACCCCAGGGAGCCCCACCCTGCTATGTGGGAGTACTCACACCCCACCTCCAAGTTTCCCAGTCCAGGAACACCTGTCATGAATAAAGGCTGAAGTTTGGTCTCCAGGTGAGTGTTCCTATCTCTGCACCTTCTAAACACCCAGTGTGTGGAACCCACCAGAGGAGGCTTATATGGGGGAGGAAACCCCTGAGAGGCCACTGATCCAGGCATTTCCTGCCACAGAGCTCCGACTGTGCATGTGCTTCCACCACTGGGGGCTCTGGGCACACCTGTAGGCTGAGCAAGAGTCGGAAGCTGTGAGCATGGTCCCCACAGCTCGCAGACCACCTACTGGAGCTGCATCCCCCCTTCCTCTAGACTCATCCACTACTAAGCTAGAAGCAAGGGCACCTACCTGTCACACCAGCCCTGCTCCAGTCCCAAGACACACACACAGGCCGGCCTGGGCCTACAGACTTGGCATTATTTTATTTTGCTCTTTCCAGTTTGAAGCTACTATCATGGGCAGTTTGAGTTATACAAATGACACTTACAAAAAATAAAAGACCAAGACACCCAGAGTGAGATGCATGGTAGTGCAGGGAGCTGGCAGGGGTGGGGGATCCTGGTGCCTCACCCCAGTGCTCCCCGCTGAGGATGGTACCTGGCTTCATCCTGCCCAGGAGACCAAGGATCCAGGCAGACCCAGGCAGACACACAGCACCAGTCACAGAAGGGGCTCTGGCTGAGGCAGTGAGGGTTAGCCTAGGGCTGGGAGCAGGGGCTGGAGGGACCACAGAGGGAGAGGACCCCGCCATGCTCAGGAGGATGGAGGGGGCCAAATTGAGCCCCTGGGGAGGTAGGGACAGGTCTGATCCCCACAAGACCACTCACTACTACAACCAGGCTTGCTTAGGGCACCTCCAGCCATAACATTTTATTAAAAAAAAATACTGATTTGGTCATTTTTTGCTTCCAGTCAGGCCAGGGTGAAAGGAAAGAGACAGGAGCAGGGTGGCCCCCCATCTCCCACCTGGGAGGAATGTGCAGTGTGCAGATCCTGTGGCCACACCTGTCTGCTCAGTAGGAGGGGGCTGCCCTCCAGCCACAACCCAGAAAGCACAGGTGGGCAAATGTCAACCCCAACCAATTGCTCCCTCCTGGTTCCGCACAGGGAGGGCTTTAGGAGGGGGCAGGAGATTCCAGTTACACATTCCACCATGCATGGGGGCTCAGGAGGCCTCCCGGCCCATTTCTCCTTAGCCTCTTCCTAGGAAATAAGGCTCAGAGCTATCTGAGGTCAGAAGAAAGAGGTGCCAGCCTTGCCTATGGCAGGGAAGAGGACAGAGGGGTCTGAAGTCCCTTCAAGGAACAGGCCAGAGCTGCTGGCCCATGGGGAGTGGGACCCAGGTGTGGGGGGAGAGGTCCACAGGGGGGAAATGGGTAGGGGCACCATTTCTCTGGGGTTTCCAGTTTGAAAGGCAAGGGACAGCCAGACTCAGGCCCCCTGGGGAGGTGGGAGTGGGTGGGTTGGGGGGGCTGCAGGTGGGCACTAGTACTCCCAGAGTGAGGCAGGGTCGATGGTCTCAGCAGAGGCCTTCAGGACACCTGCGTGATCCCCCTTCAGGTAGCGCCCACCCACCTTGATGGCCACCTTGTTGTAGTCATAGAACTCGAAGAAGAAGTCCACAGGGGTATCACTGCTGCTGGTGACTGCTGCATCACTGCCCACCATCCAGTACTTGCCCGTGGAGTCTGGGTTGAGGGGGAGACCATCAAACTGTGTCCCAGACCAGGATCCCCTCCAACCCCAGTCAGCAGAGGCAGTACCCCAACAGGGCCCCTCCCTTTTCTAAGGTCCCTTCCAGGCCTGATTCTGGACTAGGGATAGGGTCCCTGTTTCTCCCAAGCCCTTCTGCCCACACTGAACACATGAATACAGTTCCAAAACTGCATTCTGAATCCTAATCAACATCTCTGGAATGTCAAAAGTCCTTCACAGGGGATGGGTTCTGGTCCCATAACCAAGGTGTGTCCTCCCCTGCCTACCCTTACCAGAACTTTCTCTATTGTCTGCCACACCACCACCTTCTCTATCTCTGTCCTGTGTCTACCCCAAGCCCCAGACAAGAAGGGAAGAGGTTATTCCCAGCCCAGAGCTCATGGTGGCCATAGGACTTCTGTCCCCATGGGGCCTGGAATGGCCCCAAGCCAGGGCCCAGCAGGGGGTGACACATGCTCCCATAGCCACAACACCAGCCCCCCAGCTGGGAGAGATGGATGATCTCTGCCTGGGCATCACCCTAAGAAGAACCTGCCTTTGATGTTATAAGCACCATCGTTGAACTCAAGCTGGAAGACATCATAGTTAGAGCGGTTGGCATCCAGGGTGCCTGTGACCTTACGGCAGCCAATGAAGCCATGTTCCCCACGGAAGACGATAATGGGGCGGTTGATCAGCTTCATGAGGAAGAGTTCTGAGTCCCCTGTCCCAGAAGAGGGGAGAACTGTAAGCCTTCTGGCAGGGAGTGTGGTAGGGGCCAGGGCACCCGGGGTGTGCTCAGAGAGGGTGAGCCAGGAGCTGGGGTCACACAGCACTCAGCCTAGGGTAAGACAGGGCAGGGCCAGTTTTTGAGGTCCCAAGTAGACACAGTGGGCCTCTGGTGGAGCTGGCAGGTGACCATGCCAGTCCAGCCAGCATTTGAGGGCAGCACTAGGGAACAAAGGCTTGGGGGGTCCGCCTACAGGCAGCTACCTGCTGTCTCCACTGATGCAGCCAACTGCCCATTCTTCTTGGCAGTCACAAACTTGCCATTGGATGCTCGCAGTGTGATACGCCGATCGCGCCACTCAATGTCAAAGTAGCAGCTGGCATTCCTGGGGGTGGAGGGACAGGGTCAGGCAGGGGGCCAGCCCAGGCAAGCGAGGGGGTGACAGGTGGGTGGCAGGGCACTCACTTGGTGGATGCAGTGGACTGCACGCCCCCGGTGGCTGTCAGCGTCCAGTACTTCCCCGTGTGGGTACGGAAGGCACACTTTTTGGTATCGCGGTCAATCTCCAGCTGGAATGTCTCCTGGTCAGTCTCCTCATCCTGGTTGGCAGACAGGTCCATACCTAGAGAGAGGAAGCCTCCAACATCTTCACATTCCCCTAGTCTTGTTGAGTAAGTTCTGACCTCAACTACCAACGCACACAGGGGGTTGCCACAGAGTGGGGAACTGCTGAGACCCCCTGAGCAGCACATCAGGGCAGCTGACAGGACCCAGGGACGCAGGGCCAAGAAAGAGCCAAGGCCAACTACGCTCATTTCCACACCACATTCCCAGATTTCAGAAGTTATACTTTTAAATAAACTGCACAAAAGATATTCTAGAGTCAATCAGGAGAATCTTAACAAAGCCTAGGACTTAGACACTATGGAGTGATTATTGCTAATCACGTGTGGTTACGTAAGCAAATGACCTCATTTTTTACAGACACAGATGGAAGTATTTCGGGATGAAATGCCCTGATGCCAGGGATTTGCTTTAAATACAACCCAAAACAGTGAATAAAAAGACAGATGGAGAAGGCACAGCAGAGCATCATCTAGGGGGATTGGCTGTCTGGATGTTCATGACATACCTCTTGCTTTTGTCTATGCAGGAAAGTTTAAAGAGTATAAAACTTAATAGCATGTGTTCCTTTCAGAAAATTTAGAAAATCATAAAAGCATAAACATTAAGTCACATATCCCTACCCCCACTGCCACCACAGAACACCCACATGCTAGCAAACATATCTTTTCTTTTACATAAGAAGCACACATGCATGCTCTGTATCTGCATTTGCAAACTGTTTTCTGTATAGCACCTGTAAATGTTTGCACATCAACAAATAATCTGGTGACCACACTGATCTCTGAGGTTGAAACACTTCAGGTGGCTTCCAGGGTTTTATGCCTCTATACTGCCCCAAGGAATGCTCTTATAACCACATTATTTTGCAAATCTGAGTTTATGCTTCTAGCTAAAACCTGGACATGGGACATTTGGTTCCAACAGAACAAATTCACATTTCCCAAGTGCTCTGGATTCTAAGAATTGAAGCCACAGGGGCATCTGCCAGGCTTGGAATGACGAGCATGTCATTGTATGGGCACCTTTATGAAGCAGGGACTCCAGTGGTGGGTAGCAGGCCATCAGCCCACAGGTGAGAAGGGACTGGTGGGGGGTGGGTGCCCATACCTAGAGGACCCATCCCTCGTTCTTCAAGTACCCCCTGGGGTCTGAAGGGTGTCAGCTCCCTCCTAAACTAATCATGTGTTCCCCACAGCTGTACCACATGGTAGGAACGCAGTTCATAAAGAGGGGCTGCACATCCTTGCCTAGGGTCACAGGGCAAGAAAGTAAGGAGTCCTGCTGGTGACCCTCAGGAGGGGAGGAGGGCAGCCCTCTTGTCACACCCTCTTTCCTCCCAGGTTCCCACCCTCCCATCTATGGATCCTTGGTGGTGGCCACTATAGGTCATGTACAGCCCTAACCCAGCCCCTCTCAGAAGCCCCTGAACTCCAGCCTCCAGCTCTACCCCCCACTACAGTGGCCACCCCTTAGACCCTGTTGATGAGCTGGACCCACCAATCACCAGAAGAGGTTGGAGTGAGCAGGAGCTGGACCTGGGACACAGCCCAGGGAGCACAGAGGGGCTGGGGCCTCTCCTGGCCCAGCCAGAAGCACCACAACTACTACCCCCACTGGAACCACACCCATGGCAGCAGCCCTCCCTGTGCCTAGAGGGCCTGCAGAACCACGGGTACAGCTGTCACATCCTGCTCTGTGCAAAGCCACCATAGGGGCCCCAGCCTGTCTTGGCCACATGGGACCAGTCGCCCAGGGCTTGGGGGGGTGGTCAGCTGATACAGGGCAAGAAAGAGAACAGGCCAGAGGAAAGCCCCCTGAGGCCCACCCCAGCAATAGCAAAGATATGGGTTTGGGGTTCCCCAGGAAGAAAGGCCAAGGGGAAGCTGAATTGGCATAGCTTTATCCTAGGAAGTGGAGGGCCTGTCCCTACACAACCCTACAAATAAACAAGGCACTCATAGCCCAGCCGAGGACACACACAGGAGGGAAACAGCTCCTTCTCCACAAAGGAGACTTCTGGTCACTGAGCTGTACTCCACATGGCCACACATCAGCCTTCTCCTCCCAGAAGCTCCAGGAAATTAACACCAACCTCACCGCCAGCCAGAAGAGCCAGAGAGACCACAGTCTGCTCAGGTACTCAGACCCTGCATTCAGTCCTCAAACTGGTCTGATGAAGAGCCCAGGCCAGCCAGGGAAATGCTACACACAGCAGGGGCCAAGCACCCTTGGATGAGGGCTTACATCTCACTGCCTAAGTTTCCATACCTGCCAAAAGGGCTCCAGCCTCTCCACTGGTGTCAAGTAGACACCAGACCTTCCTCCCCCAGTGGGAAAGAGCCAGGGCAGGGGAGTCACCCCACCCCTCCATTCAGCAGGGCCCCTCCTGTCTCCAAGGCCCTGCCCAGGCGGGAAAGGCCCCACTTGGCGTTGAAGTCTCTAATTAGAGCTGTGTTACTATGGAAACAGGGTTTTCTTCAGGATTTTTCTTTTCACCAATAGCAGCACAGAAAACCTGAGTCACAGGAGCCCAAGGGAGCCAGGAGATGCAGAGGCTCCTGCCCATCCTCCTTCCTGGTGGCTTCCCCTGTCTCCAGCTTCCCATCTCCCCCTCTCAGGCCTCAGCAGTTCCCAAATTCCCCTGGCATGTTCAAAATAGGCAGCCCACCCCCCACCCCCACCCCCCGACTCATCTGGGAAAAGAAGTCTAGAATCATTTATGGCTTCATTTCCCCTCCTCTCTTTCCAGTCAGCTCTTACAAGTACCTGACCACTTCAAATTAGAACTCTTATACATCCTGCAAAGTCCAATGCAACCAGCCCTTCCTCAGCCAGCCAGCCTGCAGGCCAGGTAGGTCCAAGGCCAGATATAGAGCCCTCAGGGTGCAAGGAGACTGGTAGGAGAAAAAACTGACAGCTGCAAGATGAGATGAGACAAGACAAGACAAGATGGGAAAGGGGGTGGGCTGTAGTGCAGCATCTGAGCCTGGGCAGGTAAAGATCCTGAGGAGCAGGGAGGAGACCCCACTTGGGGCATGATCTGGTAGAAGGTCAAAACAGCACTCACTCAGGACAATCTGGCAACCCTGGGCCAGCCCAAGGGGGCCTGGAGCCCATACTTTATAGATGGAGAAACTGAGGTTGGGAAGTAGGCTGCAGCTTCTTCTGGGAGCACCCCACAGCCACCAGCCCAGCCTGTGCAGGCCTGCAGGGATGATTCACATCCCCCCGCCTGCAAGCCCCAGCCTCTTCCTTCCTGGCTGGCACGTCCCAGCACATGTATTGGAAGCAGAGACACCGCCTCCTTGCCACGCAGGCCTGTCCAAAATGTCCTCTCAGACACACACCCTGACTCCCACCTGTGATGGCTCCTGTTTCTTGGGAATCCTGGAGGTTGGCTGACATGAGAAGACAAGGACCTCAAGATTTGAGGCCAGTGGAGCCCCAGCCTCTGCCCCTAAAGCTCCCAGCCCCCCAGTTCCGTGTCCCTTTAGACTCAAAGATGAGCTGACACCTCTCCTAACTCCAGTTTCTGGCTCCTCCTGCCCCATCAGCCTGAATCACCACCATGATGCCTCCAAAAAGCTTTACTAGAGAGCAGGAATCTGCTCAGGCTTGCCAAAAACACCCCCAGGCTCTCTGCTCCTTCCGGGCCCCAGGATCATGGCCATCTGCTGCGGCAACATCTGCAGTCTGGAAGGCAAGAGCCTATCTCTGTGCTCATGATCACCTGTGACGGTCCTGTGGCCCTGCTGGCCCCTCCACCCATCTCTCAACTCACAAGCTTCCTCCCACTCACACTGGATTCCTGTGCCTTCCTGCATTAGGACCTTTGCACAGGCTGAACCCTCTGCCTGCAACACCATCCCACGCATCTGACTTGTGCTATACCTTATATCCACCCTCAGGCCAAACATCCTTCTCAGAAAGGAGCCCATCATTTAATCTGGGAGCCTAAGGTACTTCCTGTATCCTCAGTCTTTTCTTTGACACCTCATCATTTCCCCAAGTATGTAAGCCCCACTACTCATTGGCTCATGGTTCAGCATGCCCCCTTAGCAGGGGCCCAATGTTTGCTGAACGAGTGCGGCATTTTGTTCACCCCACCCTTCACGGCACAGGAAAAGGGAGGAGGAGAGGAGTCCATGTAAGACCCATTCTTCAGTCAAATACAGCCAGTTCTTACTTGCCATCACTTGCATGTCACCTAGGGCAGATGGCTTCACCTTTATGGCCTTCATAGAGGAAACTCAGGCACAAAACAGCCAGTACCTCACCCAGGCCTCCAATTTCACCCCCACTGCTGTGGGGTTCTTGCCCCTTCTGTAGAGCCCACAACTAAGAGGGCGGCCATTCGAAGGGCTCCTTCCACCAGGAGGGCGAGGAGAAGGAAGGAACAGTGACCGGGCGCCCATCCAGCTATCTCTAAGGCTTGGGGTCCAACTTCCCCATTCAGGGGCGCAAGATCCCCACAGGCCCCTCTGGCTGTGGCCTCTTCTCAAATGAGTGGAAGAAGACTCCAGAGGCGGAGGGAGAAGCAGCCTAGGCGGGGGATGTGAGAAGCAAACGAGGAGGCTCACTTGAGGGGGCTCACTTCTGGCACACATGCCGCCGCAAATGGCCGTGTCTGCAGGAGGCCCTGGAGGGGATGGATCGAGTTGCAGTCAATTGTTCACGGCTAGAGCCTTAGGGATGGGTTCACCCAAGGGTAGGCGCTTCCTGAGGGTGCGAGGCTGGGGTCTCCCAGCTCCCGCCGAAGCCGCCCTCGGTCGCTAGAGGAGCCAAGCGAGCGTACTAGTCCGCGACGCGCGCTGCGGGCGCAGGGTGGGGTGCCTGGAGAGCGGCCATCCGCGCCACGCCGTTCCCAGGCCACCACACGAGGAGGGAAGGCGCCTCCTGCGTAGCCTCCAGACTCAGCCCTGAAACAAGGCCTGGGGGCGGCGCGGGGGCTCCACTGCAGGGGAGCCGACAAAAGCCGATCCCTTCCCCCGCCCCGCCGCATCTGGTTTTCCCATCTGCAGAGACCAAGCAGGACAAAGGGGACGAGGGAGGACCCAGTCGAGGCGACCCGCCCCCCTGCTCACAAAGGCCGCGGCCTCGAGCGCAGGGCAGACGCGGGAGGAGGGGCTGGGGGAAGGGCAGACACTCCTGGCACCCCCTAACTGAGGCCGACCCCGCCCGGCAGCCGGAGGAGGTGGAGGAAGGCCAGGCCGAGTGGAAGCGCACCCAGCCGCGATCAAAGGCCGCGCTAACTTCCCCCACCAGCCCGCGAAAGGGAGGGTGAGGACGCGCCCAGGGCGTGTGGAGACCCTCGCCTAGTCCCTAGAGCTAAAGACCCGCCGACCGGGGGCTAGGAGGGAGATGAGGAAACGGGCGAGGGGCGCCCCTCCCCAAGAACTGGGACCGCCCATTCAAGAGATCCGGGCACGCAGGGAGAAGCCAGATTGGGCTGGGGGTTCGGAGGGTGGCACCTTACAGCTGCATCTACAGCTGCGCCTACGTGGGACCTAGGGAGCCCACGACCCCAGCCCGGCTGGGAGGTGTGTATGGGCGCCAGAGGACGGGCAAAGCCCCACCCCTCGCCCCCTCCTCCAGGCAAGAGCCTAGCGTGGGCGCTCCGGCCGCCACTCGAGACTGCAGCGGCACCGCGGTGGAGAAAAGGCGGGATGCTGGAGGGCTGCGGGTGGGGTAAGCTTTGTGCATGTACTGGGAGAGGCGGGGTCAGCGTCCCCACTCACCCTGGCGTGTGGACACGTTCCTCTCGTTGGCCGCTTGGAGCACGACCTGGGCGCAGCTCTGCTCCAGGGCGAAGAGCTCGTCCTTGCCCACTTTGGTGGCCTTGCCCGCCTTGAGCGTGCCGCTGGGCCCCGACGGCGCCAGGTAACGGCCTTCGCAATCGCGGAAGGCCACCTTGCCGGAGCGAAACTCCAGCGTGTAGCCGGTGGCGGGCTCGGGGCGCGCCACCAGGCGCCCGTCGTGGCGCAGGAAGCGGTGGTCGGCGGTCTGCACACTGTAGCGCTGGTCCTGGAAGGCTAGCGTGATGAGCGAGTCGACGCCCCAGGGCACGTCGCGGTCCACCGCGATCTCGTCCGCCGGCCGCGCGCTCAGGTGCGCGTAGCGCTTGCGGGTCAGGCTGTAGATGTTGACCTGCGGATGCATGGCGATGTGCACGCTCCACTTCTCAGAGGGGGACACGGTCTGCGCGAAGCACGACAGGCGGTCCTCGGTGCCGCCGAAATAGCGCCGGTGCGCCTCGGACTGAAGTGACCATCGGCCGTCGTCGTGAGCCACGATGAGGAAGCGGCAGTCGGCGCTGGGCACCTCGCGCTCACAGGTCACGTTACCGTCCTTGTCCGCCGCCAGGTAGCGGCCCAGGTGGCTTCGCAGGCACACGGCCGCGCTGCCCGCCTCGTCGGGCGGCTGCTCCAGCGTCCAGATCTGCTTCTTCTTCAGGCTACTGGCTGATGCGTTCACCTTGAAGCCGAACGCTTCGGCCGTCAGGTACTTGTTGCCGCAGTTGATGAGACCGAACTGGATCTGCACCGCCTCGGCCGTACCGTTGGCGGTCATGGTGGCTGCGAGAGGGAGGCCGGCGCGGCCCCGGGTGGTCAGTGACGGGTCCGCGGCGGCGCCCCTGCTTCTTTGTTCGGCTACCTCAGCCCGCGCTCTTCCTCCGCAGCTCTCCACAAAGCCGGCCCGCAGAGCTGGAGCCACTTTATAGGCACGGTGACGTCAGCGTCGCGAAGCCCCGCCCCACCCCTGCTAGGCGTGGGAGGGGTCGCGGTCGAGGGAGCCGGCTATGCGGTGCTGGGCTCCCCCAACCAGGGGCAGGCAGAGAAGTAGGCTTGGCTCTTCGGCTCGCCCGGCCTCTGCAGCTGTCCGCTGTCCCAGTGCCATCGCCCCACCCCGCAGCGCTGCCGCCTGAGGACTCGCCCCCAGCTCCTGGAGCCAACCACTTAACCTTCGGACACCCCCAACTCCTGCCTTGTGGGAGGAAGGACAAGCCAGGCCTGGGGGTGGCTCATAGACTGCATAGACTCCAGCGCAGATCAATACTGGTTGAGGCGCGTCCGGAGCCTTGAAGTCACCTAGAGGCAGACAGGTAGGAGAAGGAACCGTGTCTTAACGGGAGTTGAGGTGGGGCCTGCAGACCCCAACACCCCAACCCAGAGAGTCTCTGAGGCCTTGTAGCCGGGCCCTCCAGAGCAGGGCCCCAGAGCCACTGTCCCGAAGGCCATCCAGTCCCCTCCCTGGGGCTCAAGCACCCACTGCTATGACCCAAATGGGTCAGCGATTGTGGCCAAGTCAGTGGCCAACATTCCCATTCTGGCCCTGTAGAAGAAGCCGGAGTTCTAGTTCCACTAGCCAGAGGGTAGGAGGCAGAGCAGTAAGAACTGTTCAAAGAGAAGGCCCTGAGCCGTGGCTAACGCCTGTAATCGTAACACTCTGGGAGGCCGAGCTCACATGTTGGAGACCATCCTGAGTTAGAGCAAGACCCCCGTCTCTAAAGACCCTGTGGCAGGTGCCTGTAGTCTCAGCTACTTGGGAGAGGTTGCTGTGAGCTGTGATGCAACAGCACTCTACTGATTGGACATAGTAAGGCACCTGTAGTCCCAGCTACTCGGGAGGCTAAGGTGAGAGAATCACCTAAGCCCAGAAATTGGAGGTTGCTGTGAGCTGTGATGCTATGCATGCTATGGCATTCTACTGAGGGTGACAAAGGGAGACTGTCTCAAAAAAGAACTGTTCAGAGAGGTTGACCCTGAGGGTTGGAGGCCAGGTTCTAAGGTCAGTTGGCTTTCACACATGCCACCTCCCACCAAAGCTCCAGTTTCATGGGACTCTGAGCTAGGCACACAGTTGGGGCATGGCTTTGGTGACAGCCTCCATCCTCAAGACCCCAACTCTCCATCCTCTACATTCACTACAGACACTATCTCCGACTCCTCCACTCACCCACCTACCCCATCTATGTCCCTTTTCTGAGCTTCTCTAGAGGCCAAGACTTTTCCTGGGACATTCCCCACATGCCAGGCAGGCCCTTGGAATGCCAGCATGACCACAGGCTGCCCACAAGGTCTCAGGCCAGAGCCCTTCCCAGGCCAGCTGCAAACTGGAGCACTAAGCTAGCCTGGGTCCTCAGCCTGTCTTTCTATTAACCTAATTGTTCTGGCTGGTCTGCAGTCTGTGCCTGCCCCAGGCAGTCCCCTCCAAGGATTTTCAATGAGGAAGGGAAGATGGTGTCACTTTCTACCCATCCTGGCTCAAATTGATTTCCTGGCAGAGCCTTGACCCTCAGACGAGGCATGCCTGTAACATCCTCTCCCACAGAACCTGCCCCTTTGAGAAATAAGAAATCAAAAGTTTCTCCATTGCCAGGCGTTGAGGGGAGCGCCTGTAGTCCCAGCTACTTGGGAGGCTGAGGCAAGAGATTCGCCTAAGCCCAGGAGCTGGATGTTGCTGTGAGCTATGTGATGCCATGGCACTCTACCGAGGGCGATAAAGTGAGATGCTGTCTCTACAAAAAATAATAATAATAATAAGTTTCTCCATCTGAGGTTACTTAATGGGTCATGCATACATGGGCTTAAAACTGAGCTGCTCGTTGCCTGTGTGACTTTGGGCAAGTTACTTAACCTCTCTGAGCCTCTATTGCCGCTGAAGATGAGATAACAAATGTGGTCAGAGATGAGTAAATGCCAGATGTTTTATTATTCACTTAACAACACTAACCAGAGGGTCCTGGAAATACAAACAGTCTGTATGAAGCTTTAGGCCAGTGTTTTGTTTTGTTTTTTGCAGTTTTTTTTGGCCGGGGCCAGGTTTGAACCCACCACCTCCGGTACATGGGGCCAGTGCCCTACTCCTTTGAGCCACAGATGCTGCCTAGGTATTTTTTAATCTTTTTCAATCTCATAGCACACTTGAACCTACAGGTAAACTTCCACAGCACACTTAAATTATGTAGATTTAAAAAAGAGTAAAGGGCAGCTCCTGTGGCTTAAGGAGTAGGGCGCTGGCCCCATATACTGGAGGTAGCAAGTTCAAACCCAGCCCCAGCCAAAACCTGCAAAAAATAAGTAAGTAAATAAAAATAAAAAAGAGTTGGCTTGGCGCCTCTTGGGCTTAAGCAATTCTCTTGCCTCAGCCTCCCAAGTAGCTGGGACTACAGGCGCCCACCACAACACCAGACTATTTTTTTGGTCGTAGTTGTCATTGTTGTTTAGCAGGCCCGGACCAGCTTCGAACCTGCCAAACCAGGTGTATGTGGCTGGAGCCCTAGCCGCTGAGCTACGGGCACTGAGCCTTAATTAATGATTTAAAAAAAAATTTTTTTTTTTGAGGCTCGGCGCTGTGGCTCAACAGGCTAAGACACCAGCCACATACACCTGAGCTGGTGGGTTCAAATCCAGCCCGGGCCTGCCAAACAACAATGATGGCTGCAACCAAAAAGTGGCCGGGTGTTGTGGCGGGCGCCTGTAGTCCCAGCTACTTGGGAGGTGGAGGCAAGAGACTCGCTTGAGCCCAGGAATTGGAGGTTGCTGTGAGCTGTGGAAGCCATAGCACTCTATCCAGGGTGACAGCTTGAGGCTCTGTCTCAAAAAAAAAAAAAAGAAAAGAAAAGTCTAATGGGGTGCCTGAATTCCCCTTGGCTTTTTTTTTTTGCAGTTTTTGGCTGGGGCTGGGTTTGAACCCACCACTTCCAGTATATGGGGCCAGTGCCCCACTCCTTTAAGTCAC
>CAUYON010060330.1:0-23121 GCA_963573935.1 Arctocebus calabarensis
TATAGTGATCAAGGAAATGCCATGAAGGATATCTGTAACAATATGATCAAAATATTTCTGAATGTATATGAATCGTGCCCTGTGATTGCACCAATGTACATAATTATGATTCAATAAAATTATTAAAAAAAAAAAAAAAAACCTTGGCCTTCCAGTTGCGAAAATGCTACCTCTTCCCCACTAAAGATGTGGAAATCACAGAACATCACACGGAAGGGGGTTAGCCCCCGCAACCCTGTAACCTTGGAAATAAGAAAAATCACTGCTGATATTTGGCGTTGTTCCTTCCAGACTTTCTTCAGTATGCGTTAATGTATGTACATGATTAAATATGTGTCTTGCAAAACAGAAATCATTCCTCCATTTATTAAGTACCCAACATGTACTGTTCCAGGCGTTTTGAATGTATGACCTCTGAATCTTACAATGATCCTACAAAAAAAAAGGAATCTATGTTAAGAATTCCCACCAATGTGAACCACCCATAGAATCAGTATGGGTTCACGCTAGGGCACTAATGTGTACCTGGCACGCCCTACTTAGCGCAGACCCGCATGGCCTCCTGCGGCCCCCTCCACAGCCGGGCAGGCCCCATCCTGATCCTTCGGTAGGGAAGGGCCTGCCTATGGCCAAGAGGATTGTGGGTGGCAGAGCCACGATGCCAACTCAGGTTTGTCTGACCCAGAGTGTGTGCTCCCAGCCACCCCCCCAATACTATTGCGCAAAGCCGGACTGCAGTGGACAGTCCCCACCCTGGCCTTGCCACACTGGGTCCACACATACTCCTCCATCAAGCCCACCTTCGTCCTGGCTTGTCCCAGCTATTCTTCGACCTCCAGGAATCAGCCACTTCCCAAAGCTTCCACAGCCACCTGCCCCTGACTGGCCGGTTCTATGAACACGGAGGCAGCGGAGCAAACCGGCAGTGTGGTTTGGACTCAGACAGACATGGCTTCAGTTTCAGCCAGGCCTCTTTTCAGCTGTGTGCCCTTGGAGAAGTCACTGCCCCTCTCTGGGCCTTACAGGCCTTAGCTTGAACATGGAAATAAGAAGAATATTCTGTCCACTGGACTAATCAGGCAAACCAGACGAGGTCATTACGTGACGAGCTTAGCACAGTATCTGGCACTTACTAAGGGCTCCAAAATGCTGGCTCTCTTTTCAATTAAGAGCAGGACACCAAAAAAATTTTAGAAGAAACAAAGAAAGAAAAAAAAGCCACAACAACAAAATCGGGACAGGGGTCATGTATCCCAGCCCTCCCTCCCCTCTACTCTATTTAATCGGCTGACACATTAAATCTGTACACACTTTATAGAATGCTGGGGAGCAGCGATTGATTGCCTGTTCAAACAGCTAACACCATTGCCTTTCTATAACCTGAAAATTTCCACGAAGCAGGCAGAGCAAGGAGAGGCATGGGAAGCAGGACCGTGTTAGGAACAGGGTTCAGCCCCCGACTGCCCGAGACTCAAGTTCATGCCGGGCAGTTCCTTTGACTGCAGCAGCCCTGGAGGCCTTCCAGAGGGAGGTGGGTGGTGGGAGGCTCTGGAGAGTTGGACAGGAAGAGGGGCTGTGGCTTCGAGGGAAAGAGGATCACGGCCACAGCCCTTACCTCAGGGACCACAGGTTTGTGTCCAAGGTTGCTTACTGATTTTTGTGAGACTCTGGGCTGGTCCCTTGCCCTCTCTGGGCCTCAGTTTTACCCTCTGTGAAATGGGAATGATGAAACCCCACCAGAACTCCGAGGGTTGTGCCAGTAGGAATGAATGATGATGAGCAAGTGGGTGGCTCCACTCCAAGCCCTCAGCAATAGCTGACTCCAGGGTGGCTGGGGCTCCCTTTTTCCCAGGGCCCTTGGTCATTTATTTTTGGTTAATTAAATGGTAAGATTTTCATGTCTGATTATTTACTGCCAGCCAGCTTCATTACCAGCTCCCCCATAAATCATAGAGGGGAGCCCGACTCCCGCTCCCGCCTCTATACCTGCTCCTAGGCTGAAGCCCCTGTCACTTAACAGAGCTCAGCCTTTGAGGGACCCCAAGAGGGACGAGAGCCATGTCCTGGAGACCTGCACACACACTTCCCTGGCTCCCCCCAACCCCCCAAACTCCTGGAGTCTCAGAAAGGCCAGGCTCACTGCAAACTGCCGGACCAGAAGCCACCCCAACAGGTCCTCAAGAGCACCTGCTGTGTGCAGGCTATTCAAGAGCCTCTGATCCAGGCCATGACTAGACCCACTCAGAGACAAGGACATGAAGCCTTGGGATGCTCAGGGAACTGGTGTAGGCCCCAGTGGTGGTCAGTGGGGAGTGAGGTTTAAAACGTGGCTCCTCTGGGCCACCCCCTCATGTGAGGAGGAAAGCACAGGCTTTGGGGTTAGACAGACTTGGATTCAAATCCCAGTTATGATATTGACAGACAGCGTGACCTTGAGCAAGAATCTTCACTCCTGTGTGTCAGCTCCCTGGCCTCCCTCGCCAATCTGTGGGCATCAGGGGGCTGAGCACTCACTGTGTTCCTACTCCAGGGCTGGGGGGGGGGGTAGAGCCCATGACAGGAGGAAAACCTCTAGCTGGACCAAGATGGTGCCCTGGATAGAGATGACCCTACAGAGCTGCCCCCATCCAGCCCCAAGTTGATACCTGTATGCCCACAGCCATAGGTACTCACCTGGGGAAGGGGGAGCTCCGGAAGTGCCAAGCTCAGAAAAACTGGTGTTTCCCAGGCTCCAGCCTTGGCCACCGGACAGAGGACAAACAGAAGTGGGCCACTCTTCTTCAAAACAAGCCACTCAGGCAGCAAAGGGAACCAGCGCTCCCATCCAACCAGGACGCCAGGAGGCAGGCAAGGGTACCCTGTCCCATCCCCAGTACTCAGCAAGGCCCAGAACGGGTGCTTATTTCAAATCTCTGGATGATCAAATGAATAAACGAGTGATAAATGAACAAATCAACAAACCAAAGACTGACTAAAGGAAAGAATGAATGAACAAATGGCTGAGTGAGGGAACAAATGGCTGAATAGATGAACAAGTGACTGAATGAATGAATGACAAGCAGAAGAACAAGTTATTGAACCAAGGAATGAACAACTGAATGAATAAATAGGAAAACATAAGAGTAAATGATTGACTCAACCCACCAATAAAAGAAGGAGTGAATAAACAAAAGGGAACGATGGAATAGAAGAGGAAGGAGGCAGGAGAGAGAGCAGGGGGAAAGAGGATGGGCATGTGGGCCATCAGTGCAGGCCTCAGGCAAGAGTGTCCTGTCCCTAGAAGCAGCTGGGAACCTCTGCCATCCCTGCAGGTCTGGAGTTCAGGGACCCCCTCACTGGCAGCCTCACAAGCCAGGCTGGGGAAGGCAGTTGGTCCTGCCAAGCACCCGGCTGAGTCTTTAACTATTACATTAAGCATCTGCTTTGCCATTCACGGATCAGATAGCATTTTACCCCTGAGATATTTGATTTTATTACCTTCCAGGGAGAGGGCCAAGCAAGTGTTCTTATTGATTTGCACATTAAATATATTAGTAATAAAACAACATCTCCGTAAACCAATTGTAAAATCAATATTAATTGGTACCAAAATCTCCCAAGTAGTTGAATTACAATTAAGGGAGGGGGCAAGTCTTGCCTCAGGACATAGGGTGCCAAGGTCCCAGAAGGAAGTGGAGTTGGAGTCAAATTTCAGAATTAGACAGATCTGGGTTCCTCTAACTGAGACTCAGTCTTCTCATCTGCTAAATGGGGATGATAATTCTAACAGCCAGCACTTGAGAAGGATTAAACTGGGTGTGCATATGCCATGCCTGGCACAGCAAGTGCCCAGTAAATGTTCCCTTCCTCTCTCTGATTAGTACCAACTGTAGGCCAAGTAGAAGTCATTCCCACTGTAGTAAGAAAGAGCACTGCTGGCAATGTGAGAGTGGGTCATGGCAGGGGGGAGGAGAATAATAGGGAATCCAGAGGGCTAAGTGGGGGTATAATAGTATGAAGGTGCTCAGAGAAGACTTTCAGAAGAAGTGACTTAAAGCTAAGACTCAAAATTTGGGAAGGAGGTTTGGTGTGTTGTAGGAAGACCAAGGGCCACAGTGACTTTTTATTTCTCAAGAGAAAGCAAGTCAATCTGGGACCTTGAGGGCACCTGAAAGGATTGGGCATGGGAATTGGGGTGAGCAGGGACCCTGGACATCAGATGGACCAGGTGCTCTAAGCAACCTCTGCAGGCCGAGCAGCTTCAACCAGGTTGTCTATTCTCAGGAGCATGGTAGCCAGGGGACCAGGAGGAGGCCATAATCCCAGTGGTCACTATGGGGGTCACTATAACAGCCACAGGAGAGCCAGCTGCCCAGCCCCACCCTGCATTTCTCATGGTCCTGGGCCCTCTCTTTCCCAGTCCTCCCAAAGTGGGGAGGACTCACACAGATCGCAGGGACCAGTCTCTTGAGTCTGTGTTCATGGGTGTTTGTGTATTTGATTGGTTGGTTGCTAAACCTCCTTAGTGACAATCACATCTGATCCTACAGCAACACCCCTACAAGGCTGCTGTGACTATCACTCCCACTTTACAGATGAGAAAACTAAGGCTCAGAGAGAAGGCCTTGGCCCCAGCACACAGCCAGTAGGCAGCAGGCTAGAGCATGTGCTTCTCTCCTGCTTCCAGTCTCAGCAGGTATACAAAGTGGGTGGTGCCAATTCACGGTGCCACCAATTGGCCCTGCTGTGGCACTTGGTGGGTTGCTACAGAATCTGGACAAGAGGCCACCACCCACACCAAGGGCGCTTCCTCCAGGCTGCTGGCTCACTACACTCCCAGCATCCCATGGATGTTTTGGTTTCCTTTGCTTTTTAGAGATGACTATAATAACACTACAAACATGAATAACAGGGCACATGACATGTTGATAAGGGGCCTTGAACATGCCAGAAACTTCACCCACGTTTGCTAATTTGATAGACTGTACAGGACAGGGGTTAAGTTCGCAGGCTCTAGTCAGAACCACTTTAACTCTGCCACTTCTTGTGCAACTGTATCAGTCAGCTGTGGCCACTGCAATGCTGTGTAACAAACTACCTCAAAACTCTGTAAACATTTATTGTCCCACCAAAGGCCTGTGAGTCAGCTATGGTTTGACTGACATAGGCAGGGCTGAGCCAAGAGGCTCTGTTTCAGACTGAGGGCTACTATGAGGGCCTCTTCTCCTTCCAGGACCAGCGGCTGCCCAAGGCAGGTGCCCATGGAAAAGACAGAAGAGCAAGAGCCAAGCAAAACTACACAAACACATGGAGGGCCACTACTCATGTCGTGTCCACGGCATTCCCCTGCCCCAAACAAATTCCATGGCCAAGCTCACCATCAATAGAACAGGGAAATACATGCTACCTGTGGTAGGAGGGGAAGAAAAGATCTGTAAACAGTTACTCAAACTACAGCAGTGACCCTGGGCCTTTTGCTTACTCATCTGTAAAGTGCGAACCAGGTGCTGAGCCAGCAATAGAGGATTTGGTCTGAGTGCGGAACCGCCCACCCTAGGTCCACGCCTTGTGCTCATGGAGGCCTCCTGGTTCCACGGGGCTCTGTTCTCTTACTCTGGGATATTGGCAGCCTCTGGAGGTGGGGGAGCTGACTCCTGGGTCCCCATGCCATCTGGGCCATTTACTCACTAACTGATGGCAGGTCATGCTGCGAACCCCCTCTCCATACTCAGAGTTCACCCCAGAAGTTTCGCCAGAGCCCCTCCCCTGACCAAGGCCATGGCCGGGCCCCACAGCACCTCCCGCACTGTGGCTCTATGGTAGGAGCACCTGCGTGAATTCCTCCCTGATCTGCATGTGAGACCCTCCACGGCAGGGACTGGGGCTACTGTTCACTGTCAAGGCCCAGAGCCTGCACACAGCACAGCCTCCACAAGCGTGTCACCTGCAGGCATGCCCCTATTTGGCCATCCTTACTCAGGCGTTGTTTGGTTACAAGGAATAACCACACACACTGAAAAAAGGAAAAAGTGGTAGAGGTGGATTTTTGGCACAGTCTAGAAAGTAATGGGACAGAAAGTCTGTCCCTGCGAAGGAGTAGGACATGGACACAGAAGGTCATCAGTACCAGGCAGCAAGCCTGCCCTTGTGTCTTCTCTCTGCACACGCCCCAGCCTGACCCCCGAGTCTTGAACACTGACAGATAGCAGCTGGGGGCTCTGCAGCTCAGATGCAAATTCCCAGTTCCAGGGAAAGATGCTCCAGTCAGCTCCAACTGCTGCTGGTCAGGTGGCCCAAGGTGCCATCACTGCCCGGGCCGCACCTGGGATCTAGCAGATAGATCTCAAAGAGGGGGTGAATTGGATGGACACCAAAGGGCAGCACAGCCTCCCTGCTCCTGTCACCTCCTTTGTGAAGAGAGAACAATACCACCTCCTGCAGTGGTGTGAATGTGCTAGCAGGCTAGTGGGTAACAATGATCACGATCACGGAAGCCACCTCACACTGAGATCGCTCTGTGCCGGGAACTGTGCCGAGCCCTTTCCCTGCATATGTGATTAAATGCTAAGAATAATTTCTTGGGGGTGGTGCCTCAATTGCTGTCACCTTACAGAGGAGAAAACTGGGGAAGAGACAGGGTAAGCAACTTGGCCAAGGTCACACAGGGCTGAGATTCCAGAGCGGGTCTCTCTGCCTCCACTGGCTGCCTCTTTGACCCTGTTCTGCTCTCTTTTGCCGAGAGTGTCCTTGAGGTTTAGCTGTCCCTGGAGAAGGGCAGGCAAGAGCACAGCACGGATCCTGAAAAGGGCCATGTTCTCATGGGGGATCCCTAGGGCTGTGGGATTATACCATAGCTCTTTCTTAGGGTCAGTGCCCCCTCAGGGGGCCCTGGGTGGAACATACACCCAAGGCACCTGTTTCTCAGAGCAACATCCCATCTGCACTTGGATCAGCTGTGGCCCTTGTTCCAGAACAATCCTTCAGAGGAACCACAGCTGGCGTGCCCTCCTAAGGGTGACCTGCCATAAGACCCAACAGTGAGGCTTGGTTCCCACTCCAAGGAGCCCCGGGAAGAAGTCATGTCTTCTTTCTGTTTGCACGTGTCCAAAGACATCCATTTTTCCCCTGGAAGCCCCTGCTAGGGAGGGTGGATTGCACCAAGAGGGAGAAAGGGGCCTGGGAGGGCCACAGCTGAGGCACTGGCAATGTGCTCGCTAGGCTGCCCACACTTTACTTCTCAGCTGCAAAGCAGAAGCGTGGCAGCCCATGAACTTGGAGCTTTGCTAAACTCTGGCCTCAGCCTCAGGCTCCTGCACCGCCCTCCTATCTAAAGAGCCCAGCCCAGCCAAGGTTCAGGGGTCACCAGACCCAGCAAGCAACCTCCTCCCTTTCCTACTGATGTGAAGGTCCCAAGGGAGACCTCAGTCAGAGACCTGGAATTTTCTTGAAAACAAAGAAGGGGCAGTGGGGGAGCCAAACGCATCCTCAACCAGCACTTCCCACAATTCCCTCCTGTGCCTATGTGTGCACGTCTGCACACCTGTGCGTGGAAACACATGTGTACACGTGCCCCAGATGTAGACACCTGTGCTTGGGTGCATGTTCAAGTGTGTGCACAGGTATGAGTGTGCGCAAGTGCACGGGCGGCGTGTCCCACAGCAGAGCCTACATATGTGCACACTCTGGGCACATGCATCAGACAAAGAGCACACAGTATTTGGGGATGCAGAAAACTGTTCACCTGACAACTACTTGCCTTTCTCGGTCTAATCCTTCCTCTGCCCGACCCCAAGCTTCCCCTCTGTTGGAAAGGTTTAAGGCAGTGATTTGCTGTTAATTATTGTTTTTAATTTTTTGTTTGTTTTGAGAACTGCCATCACCTCTGCAGCAGTCACTGGCCAAGTGTTGATAAATAATTCCAGCTACCAGGATTCACACGCTCCCCCCAAAAAAAAGAGGAAGGAGGGACTGCACCCTCCCCCCCCACCACCACCACCCAGCTCAGCCCTGGTCCCACAACCAGCAAGGCAGCAAGGCCCAGGGAGGATGAGGAAGGGATGGTGGGTGGGTGGTCTCACACAGATCCCCCCGACCCCAGGGTCTGGGGCCCAGAACCCCACTCCCTGACCACAACAGCAGCTGCTGGAGAGGCCCATACAAATAGGGGCTCCAGGCCTCTCCTGAGGGACAGCAGTAGGGGTATCAGGTGCCTCCCACCCGCCATCCCCCCCGCATTGTAAATAATGCCAAAAATGAGTAGTTTTTAAAGAGTGTCCAGTGGGATTCCGGAGCCTTGTTTTAATTATACAAAAACAGCATGGGTGCTTGGGCAGATGTTGGCGCTAATTGTTTTGAAAGCAAGCCCTCTTGGCTCTGCAGAATCCTTCTTTGGGCACAATGAGATGCGATTCCCCAGCAGGCCAGTGAGGTCACTGCCTCTGCTGGGCAGAGGCGCCTGCTCCCTTCCTCCAAGACCCCCCCCCACACACACCCCAGCCCTGTGGTGATAGCTGGGAGTGGGATGAAAGGGAAACAGGGCTGCGGCAGGCCAGGGTTGGCCTTCAGGGCTCTCTCCTCTCTGAGGAGAAACAAACCATCTGAGCCACAAACCGTCTGATGGGAGGGCACTTCCAAGCTGAGAACAGGGTTGGGAGGGACAAGCAGGCAGCAAGGCAGGGCAGGGTGCACCATTTTCACCACTCGGATGTGTGCCCAGCCCTGCACACAGGTTATCCAACCTAACTGTGCCCAGCAAATTCTCACATCAGTGTTATTATCCCTATTAGCAGGTAAGGTCACAAAGCCTCGGCCAAGCAGCAAGCCAAGGTCACTCTCACAACTAGACAGCCACAAAGTCGGGACCCCAATCTCAGCTCTTCCTCCTGCACGGGGATGCTAGAAGGGCAACGAGGAACAGCGACGGGGAAGGAATGTGCAGAGAAGGGATGTGTGGACAGGTGGCTGGCTGGATGTGCAGACTCTGACCGCTGCTGCTGGAAGGGATGGTGCACACAGGGCAAATTTTGCCTTGAACCCATCACTCACCAGATGGGCTTCTACTAAGCTAAGGGACCTCTTCTGTGACAGCCTGTGGGCTGGGAGGCTGCAGTGAGGATCCCACTCCCAAAGGAATCAACGAGAATCTAGCAGGGCCAGTGTTGAGGGAGCTCAGAAACAAACATAAGCAGAAAAGCACAGAGAAATTGGGACAAAAAGACAGAGAGAGGGACCCAGTTGGAAAGGGATGGAGAGACAGCACAGCACCCGGGAGCAGGGCGGGGTGCAGGGGCCGGCTGGGCCTGCAGAGGGACAGGCCTGGACGGGAGGAGGTGATGGATGGCGCGCCCATCAATTTCTGAAGGCCAAGGCTCGGAGAGCAGCAGAGTCAGTGAAATTTACATTATTAATCTCTTGTAATAATCTATGACTCAAGCAGGCTGAGAAAATAGCAGCGGCTACGCAGTGACCAGCCTATATAAATAACGGCTCCGCGCTCAATTTAATTGCACTCTAGTGAAAGTGCTCCTCTTGTATCTTTCTAATTACTTTAGTTTCATTAGGTCTAGCAGAGAAAGACAGAGAGAAAGAGAGAACCACAGAGCGGGTGGGAGGGAGCGACTCCATTGAGCACCGCAACAATGAAAAATTCATATTCCGGTTTTTTTTTTTGTTCTGTGAAATATTTAAATGTTAATAGCCATTCAGTCCCTGACATGCTATCTCACCAGTGTGGAGTTAAACAGAAAATCTATTTAATCTAAGGAATCTCATTAAATGGTCGTGGCAAGGCAGTGGCTCCAAGGTAGTCAATAGCGGGGAAGAGAGAGAGAGAGGGAGAGAGAGGGAAAGAGAGGGAGAGGGAAAAAAGAGCTCACTAAGATTCTTTAATTTAATTTATTGTCGTGCATGAGACACCAGGAGAGGCGGGGAGATGCTGGCTCCTGCGCCTCCATTTGAGTGGATAATGATTAAATGTTTTCTATTGTGCTACAGCTGGTATGTATTATCACAGAGAGAGTGAAAAACACAAACTCTCAGCAATTTTGACTGCTTTCCAAATATTAGCTCCTTTTAAAGCCATTAAAAGATTATCACTGATTTAACCAAATGTCTGTTTGGAGCATTAGCAACAGTCTGTTCTCCGAATCCCCAGAATGCCATTCCTCTCTTCTCTCCTCCGATTATCTCATCCACCCAGCAGTATTTAATTTCATTCCCATGAATATGCAATGAATTTAATTTTGAACACTATTTTCATCTGCTCCTGTAATCACAAAAAATGCTGGTGTAATTAGTTTCTAATTACTTGCTTTAATTGTTGTAGTAATCATTTTAATTACCCAAATGCACAGACATCAAATGCTAAAAGGAAAATAATCCTCTTGTACCTCCTACCTTGTCTTTTTACACTTGGTGTTTGATATCTCGATTTTGACACGGGCAACCTTCACCGAGCTGGGGGGTGCGGGGGGGGGGGTGTTGTGGGGAGAGGGGCCCGCCTGTCCCAGGGAGGCTGCTCCTAGCCCAGGCCTCCGCGCAATCTGCTCGCTGAAATTTGCATGCCCCCCAAAAAACCATTAAGTTAAAATATACAGTTATTGTACCTTTCTGGGCCGGGCGCCATGCACAAGCTTATTGCTGAAGCCCAAACCGGCGCGAGCAGATGGTAAATCATGAAATTTTATGAAATTATTACGCCGGCGAGGTGTTTTGAATAGGAGCAGCTGTGAAGGAGATGGGACGTTATAAACACTCACAGGTGTTACCATCTCCCCCACTGCCAGCCGCAACATAAAAAAAAAAATTAAATTATAAACAAACCGGCAAATGTTGTAATCTCTCTCCTCGACACACTCCTTACAGGGAAATTGCTTAAACTAAGCAAAGAATTCAATTTTAATTTGCATAAAATATTTATCAAGGCTTACGCAAATTTCCGCGAAGCTCCCTTCCTGCCAAGTTTAAAATTGCTCAGACGTACAGAGGTGCAATATCGGCGTGTGAGGAGGCCATCAGGCTCGCCCTCCCGGCCACTCGAGCCTGCACAGACGGACGTGTGCCCAGATAGCAGCCGACTGGGCCCTGCCAATTTTTCCTTTTCCTTTTTTTTTTCTTTTTCTTTCTTTCTTTTTTTTTTTTTTTTGCAAACAGATTGTTTTTCTCATTATGTTTTTATATCTACCTAAACTGTTAATTAGGCACTTAGAAGATTTTTTATTGGGGCCTAAGAGTAACAAGCTGCTTTGTTTGCAGGCTCTTACCTTGCTGCTGTTCTGTAAACACGGGTTTTTTGCTCCAAAAGCCTCATTTCCAGCCTATTACAGAGATGGTTTTATGTGCTGGGAGGAGGTGGCCCTGACTGAGGGAAGGCTAGCTGACATCTGTGACCCCAGATTGGGTCCTAGCCTGGCCACAGGAGACAGTAGGGAAGAAGGAAGAAGCCAAGAGTGCTAGGAAACTAACAAGATGACTCAACAGTGAGTGGCGGGTTCTTTCTGGATGCTGGCCCTCTTCTGAGCCCTTATCTAAGCCCCTCAAGGAATGACTCCAGGTACAGACTCTTCGCACCTGGACGCCTGCTTTGTTCCCAGGAATGAGGCTCTCACCTTTCTGGTCCCAGGTGCAAACAACCAAGCTCTACCTCAGGGCCTTTGCACCAGTTAGGAGAGTTTTGCACCCAAAATTCTCCATGCAGCTGACTGACTCCTTAGCTGCAAGGACACCTCCTCAAAGAAACCCTCCAGGACTACCCAGTTTCTTGTACATGACCTTGGAGAATTCTCCTTATAGCATTCATCATCACCACCGGCATCAGCCCTGTTGAGGCATTTCTTTATGGCTTATCTCCTCTGAAGCCCCAGGAGAGCGAGGATCTGTTTGTTCTACCACATTCACCCTCCAGTGAGAGCAGCGCCTGGCACACAGCAGGTGCTCCACGGTGAGTAAATGAATGACCCAGTATAACTGCACAAAGGCACAGGCACATGACTTTAGCCTTTTCTTAGGGAGGTGTGCTGAGCAGGGCCTGGCACCCAGGAGGTGCTTAATCACTCTTTGTTGAAGAATAGACTACTTCCGACTGAACCCTAAGCAAATCGGGCCATCAGCACCCAGCACCCCCATCTCAGCAGGCCACTCCCAGAAGTGCCCGTGTCCACCCTCCATCGGCGTCTCGGAGGAGGGGAGGGTGCCCTTCACGAGGATCAATGGGAAGAGTGAATTAACCGTGGCCAGTGACTAATCAGGAAATAATCAGGTTTTACATGTCGTAAAAATGTCTGCACGCCAGATAGGGAAGTGGGATTGAGGTGTACAGGGAAGATGGAAGCAACAGCTTTGGGGGGAGGGTCAGCAGGTAGTGAGAGCCAAGTGCGCCTGCCAGTCTCTGATCTCTGCCCCCACTTTACCCACTGCATCTGCAGATGATAACAGGAGTGGCCTCTTAGGGCTGCTGGAGGACACGGCAAGAACATAGGTGGAAAATCCTTAATGCTTCATAGTGTTAGTTCTTGATACTATCTTAAGACACCTTGCTCCAAGGGCCTGTTCCTGGAGTCCCAAATTTCTGTGGCGACCCCCTGCTGAGTGCCCTTTTCCCCACCCCCACCCACCTTCCCCAGGTCCCAGGTGTGAGCTAGGTAGTACTATCACTCCCATTTAACAGAGGAGGAAATGGAGGCTTAGTCAGAGTCCCATAGTCCCACAGGGGCAAGCCAGGCAGGGAAACTGAGGTGGGTGGCAGTTATTGCATGGATGGAATCAGCCCACCCTGGACTGATGTGTGTGGGGGTTTGGGTGTGGACCAACTGACCCATCCTTCCTCCTCCTCCCTCACTGCTGACCCCAGGGCAGGTGGGGGAGGCCCGTGGGCCTGCTGCTCTATCAGAAATCATTTCCTAAATTCTTCCTCCTGCCAACTTGGTGTCTGGCTCCAGACTGGATGCTGGGGACACAGAAGAGTCAGACCCAGATTTCCACCTGGAGAAAACCCCAAGCTGGCAGGAGAGGCCAGCTGGGGCCTGGACAATTCTGTCCCCAACTGGCCATGAGAGCCCAGTGAAAATGGAGGCATGCCTGGGCCCAGAGAGGGTTTCATCACCACGCACAGCCCTCAGGGGCATGGTAGGTACATGGGCAGGCTCAAATCCTGGGTCTCCATCTTAGACACTGTGTTACCGTGGGCACGTTCCTTTGCCTCTTTGGGCCTCATCTTCCCCTTAGGCAAAATGAGAGTAGCATTAGTACCTCCTCCTTCTGAGGGTGTCATGGGCATTCAGCAAGCTGCTACCAGCAAACGCTGGGCTCCCCAAGGGCAGGTGTTGCCACCATTCGGGTTGTGCAAACCTATTTCCCAGAGAGGTAACTGAAGGCTCTGGGAGCACAGTGAATTGCCCAAGCCTGCCCATCTCCTGAGTGGCCCCCCTGGCTCTGAGCCTGTCCCCTGGCTGTAAGCTCTACCGGCATAGAGACCTTTCTGCCTACCTCATCGTTTGACCTCCATGCCCAGCCCAAGGGACGAGAACAAAGGAGTAAGCATATTGAGATGGGTTCAATTGTCAAGGACTTTGCCAGGGAGGAAAGGATGGTGAGGACACTGTAAGTGGAGGGAACAGCTGGGCAAAGGCAGAGAGGTAAGAGAGAGGCCACCGTGTTGGGAAGACCGGAGCCGTCCAGGACTCCTAGAGTCAGAGGTAGGGGACAGAACGGGAGAAGTGAGTGTGGGCTGGTAAAAGCTGAACAACTGGCTCTAACAACTGGGATGGGGTGGGGAAAGAGGGGCCCTGATTTATAGCGTTGCTGATTTACATGGTAAATACTCCCACCGTGACTAACTTCAACCTACCAACCTGACTTCAACCAGCTCACAAAATTCCTGAAAAGTTAACGATCAGCTATCGTGATCTAGTATGAGCAGGGGAGCCAGGGCAGGGGGGCCTGCTCCCGGGACTGCCTGGCTGCGCCTCTTTTCTACTCACGTGTGGAGGGCTATTTCCTGCCAACGGTGCCTCTGTGGGCCTCAGCCACCCCCCTGAGCAATGGGCTAATGCTTCCTAGGCAGAGGCAGGTGCAATGAGGTGGATCCGGATTCAGGCATGATGACATCTCTATCTTTACCCCCCTGCATCCTCTCCGTCCAAGGGAGAAATGGGGTGAGGAACTAACAGAGGGGGGGCAGAGCCCCACACAGGTCCTCTTACTGGCCCCCGACCCCCACCCCAGCTGGCGGAGCCACGGGCCCAGCCAAGCAGGTAGTGGCAGGGTCACCTTGGGGAGAGTTATTGGGGCCTGGGAAGAAGCGGGAAGATATTATGCGCCGAAGGCTGCAGCTGAGGACACTAATCTGAACAGACAAGGAATCAATGGGAATTTCTATTTAGGGAAAAAATCAATAGGAATTTCAAGGTAGGAAAAAGGGGAATTACCTTTAATTGGACTTCTCGTCCAGCGGTTCTCTTATGAGGCCGGGGCTCACCAGGCCTTCAGGGGATAGCCAGATGGGACCCCTGACCTGCCCTGGCCCCACCCAGGTGCCGCCCCCCAGGTGAGAGCCTCCCTTCCCCTCTCTGTGGGGAGGCAGCGATTGAGTAGACAAACCACGGGCTATGGAGTCGGGCTCACAGAGCGCCGGGTCCCTATCTGTCAGGCAGGGACGATAGAAAGACGACGTGCTCATCGCTGAGGAGCAAATTCCAAGTGTGTGGGCTCTGTCTGTGTTGATAAGGATGAACAAATTTAATCCTCATTAATTCCCCAGGGTAGAGACCGCCATTACCTCCATTCTATAGAGGACAGAGGCACAGAGAGGCTGCCCAGGTTGCTCAAGGTCACACAGCTGGGAAATGGAGGAGCCAGGATTTAAGCCCAGGCCTCCTGTGCACCAGGCCGTGAGCTGGGGGCTTTTCTGTAGGGTCTCCCCAGATCCTCCCATACATGCTCTGGAAATGAGGGACCATCCCCCAAAAGCAGAGCTGGAGTAGTGGTGGCAGGGGGAAGCCAGCCCCCCACATTCCCCCAAATTGGGACCTCTTCTACAGTTCTTCAGGCAGCAAGTGATATGTTGACTGTTCAGACTTTGTTTCAAGCCCTGAGAAGAAGTGAAGGGAACATATGGCGGAAATCACAAGAAGGAGGGGGAGGAGTCTGGGGGAGAGGTCCTTGCCTTTGTCCCGCTCAAGGCCCTCCCTTGCCTCTGTTGACTCCACTTTACAGATGAGGAAACTGAGGACAGAGGGGTGGGGAAGGCACATGACCTGCAGGAGGCCCTGGGTGCAGAGGTTCCAGCCAGCCATGGCTTCAGAGGAGGCTGGTCTCCCAGGGTCCACACACAGGGGGCAGGGCAGGGGAGGGAGAGGTCTACACGGGGAGAACATCAAGCATCAGGGTATGTCTGCTCAGAGCTGGACCTAGGGCTGGGCGGGAGGAGGCTGTGGGACTCTAACCAGGGACTCACCAGACCAATTTGTGATTTCTCGCCCCCATAGAGATCTGGTTTCTGGGCAGGGAAACTGAGGCAAGTTGCCAGTTGTTAGGACAAATGAGGCAGATACCTGGGGCTTCCCGGGTATCCCCCACTTCCCTAACTAATGTGAGTCAGAACCCACAAGGTGTGCCCTAGACAAGGGGTGGTGAAGGCAGCAGGCAGAGGGGCTGCAGCTCTGTCCCAGCACGCACGGCACCAGCAGGCAGGGCCACGACTCCTCTGAGCCTCAGTTTCCTCCTCTGTGGAAAGGGAAATCAATCCTTCCACAAGGGTTGGTGTAAGAATTGGAAAAATTGTGAACCCTGGAATGCTGTCCCGGAGGAAGTACGTGAGGGCTACTAGCAGGAGGGAACAGGTCCCTGGGCAGACAGACAGACTGACAAATGGACAAGTGTGGCCGAGTGGATAAATGGCTGTGCCCTGACTGGCCAGAGCAGAGGGGACCCCAGCTGGTGAATCCAAATCCAGACAAGGTCCCCAGAGTGTGTGCCACCACCTGCCACAAGGGACACCTCCACCCTGGCAGCAGGGCCTGGGGGTCAGGAGTGGCCACATACGGCCTGGGCTGTGGATCTGAGCCAGAGATCTGGGCCAGAGCATGGCTGGTCTCTGGCCACTGTCCCCACCCTTACAAGTGGACAACTGCCCCCTAATGTCGCTCCCTCCTCCTTATGGCACAAACAGCCTGTGCAGCCTCTGCTTCACTAAAACACAATGAAGTGCCCTCAGCAGCAGATAGTGGGCTTTCCAGGCCGCAGACTCGGTGACCAATTCAAGGGAGAATGAAGGCTGGATCCAAGCATGCCTGTCCTCACTAGGCTGAGGGACCACGCACAGGACGCCACAGTGGGCCGGTTCTGGGCTCTGCCCTGGCGGTGTCCAGCTCTCAGCACTGCACGGGGCCTCGTGCTGGGCACCTTGCACATCAGGACAACCTACAAGCTGTGGATCGTGATCCCTGCTTCACAAGTGAGGAAACTGAGGCACGGGGCAGCAAACAACTTGCCCAAGATGCTGCAGGTCCAAATCTACCTGACTCTGCCCCTCATTCCGCCCTCGCCCTGCAGGATGACCCGGGGTTGGTGTCCAACCCACCTGCACTCAGACCTCCTCCCTCTTCCGCTCCCTCCCCAGGACCTGCAGAGAGCTGTCCCTGTCCCCTCTCAGGTCAGCAGGCTCAGCTGGAGCTGAGGGTTATTGGAAGCTGCCAGGGCCCCGCTCATCTCATTAAATGCAGGCAGCAGGTTCAGCGGCTTTTACAGGCCCCATAAAGCATCGCTCGTGGCCACTTCAGCTCATGGTTCACCCTGGCAACCTCTTCCACCCTGGGCCGGGAGGACGAGTTTCTTCCTTAAGGAACTAATCTCCCAGACTCATAAAACCACCAGAAATGTCATGGGTGGTCTGTGCCCCAACAGATAATGACAGGGTGACACCCTTACCCTGGAGGCCGGTGTGGCAGATGCAGATTCCTCCGACACAGGCCCCGCAGCTCTCTCGCCTCACTGAGTCTTTCAAACAGTCCAGTGGAGCAGACTCCAGTAGCCCCGCTTTACAGACGTGGAAACAGAGGCTCAGACAGGTGGCCAGGGCAGAGGCAGCAGACTTGCCAGGGACAGAGGCAAGCTCTGGTGGGCGCCCACACTGACAGCAAGGGCCACTCTGTGGTTTGAGCAGCGCAAGCCCGCTCTAGCGAGGGACCCGAGGAATCCATGCCCCCAGCACCCCCGCTTGCAAACATAAATGAGGCAGCAGTAGCAGGAATGAGCAGGGCAAGACCGAGGTCCTGCAGCCCCCAGGCCTGCCTGCATGTTGCGGAATCTCACCAACCTCCCAAAGACACCCTAGGTGTTTCCGGGAGTCCCCAGAGGGTATCTCAAATGGACTCAGAAGTCTGTCCACTTGAGTCTGTCCTACTGACCCCCGTGTGGATGTCTCCAGTTGGCCACGGTCACCAGGGCAGCACAGGCCCCTCCTTCCCATGCCCCTGCAGCTCTGCTGCTCCAAGACCAAACACCCCTCTGCCCACTCAAAAGGGGCCATCTCCCCATCGCAGCCTCCAGGGCTGCAGACCCCCCCGTCTGAGCATGGACTGAACCCTGTCCCCTTGGCTGGAAGGTAGTGGTCCAGCTCTGGACTGTGGTCTGGTGGTCTCTGGTCTGGGTTGGGACAGTGGTGCCTGAACTCATTGGTGGAGTGAGCCCATCTGTGAAACGGGGACAGCTATGAAGAACAGGTGCAAGAACTCAGCGTTCGCGCTTCCCAGGGCCTGGCCCGCGAGCCTCCCAGCGGAGGCGGTGTTTGTTGTTTTGCTACATGATCCTCCAGGCACCGACTACCCTCTCCTGGTCGGCCCACCCACCCAGAAACTTCAGCAAGCAGAAGGGCCCCCAGCTCTACATGCCACGCTGGACACTGCTCCACGGGGGTGTCCTCACGCTGTTTCTTAGGCCCCCAGCTGCCACACCACCCTGCCAGAGTGCCCTATGCCCTCTAATATCCACACACCCTCTGCTGCCCTTCATCCAGCCCAGGCTTGGCCTGGGAGTCAGACCTGAGGCCCACGGGTGTGGAGGGCAACCAGGATAAGGGGCTGTCCTCCCACTTCCTCAGAGCAGAAACCTCCCTGGGAAACAGCACTCGGCTGATGCTGCCACAGGTGGGGGGCCGCGCATAGGGCAAGGAACCTCAAAAGCTCAGTTGTACCTGGCAAGTGCAAGCACACACGCTCACAACCACGTGCACACACAGTAGGGGCCAGAGTCCTCCTCCATGGCCGGGCTTCTCCCCATGCAGGTCTCCCTAATCTCAGGCACACTCCCTGTTACTGGGGAGAATCTGACCTTGAACGTCCTAAAAACCATCAGGTTAGCCCTGACACACAGTTGGTGACACGCGTGTACATGGGCCGACATCCTCGTACAAGACTGCAGACACACAGGTCTGCATTTCCCCAGCCACAGGTGCACACGTGCACCCTGTCCTCAGCACACACACACCGTGCCCCCACACACAGACGCATGGACACAGAATCAGAGGCCTGAGGCCCCTCCTAGTGCTCGGGTATGCACCTGCATGTGTGCAGTGTGGGGTGAGCCCATGTCCCAGGTCCCAGCAGTAAGAAAGTTTTCAGGGTGCTGCTGGTCCGGTCAGCCCCCACCCCATATCCTCAGGATGCCCCGCACGGAGGGACAGAGTTCTTCCAAGCCCTCAAAAGTCCTGCAGGAAGCCCTCAGACACCACCACAGGCTGGTTGCCTGTGCCCACGCTCTGCCCGGCAGGGCCTACCAGGTCCTTGGGAGCCGAGAACCATCCCTCCTCAGTGGGCGCCGGGAAGATGGGGCAGGGAGCGGGGAGGAGGCGTGGTCAGGAAGAAGGGTCAAGAGGAAGCGGGGAGGAGGAGGGACACGGGAGAGACTACCACGCTTAAGTGACTGAGTAATTCACTTACTTGCAGCGTCTGTTGCTCAGTCTGACTGCCACCCTCTCCTGCTTAGACCTAGATCAGGGTGGCACATAGTAGATGCCCAGTAAGTGTTTGTTAGTGGGTGCAGGAGAGCCAGCGCTGAATTCCCACCCCAGCCGGGCCCTCCATCCCTCTTCATCCACTGCAGCTGCTCCAGCTTCCTTGTGGGGTGAACTTAAGATTCCAGCTCTGTACTGGGCACTGATCAGGAGGGCCGGACTCTCAGTGTCCCTCCCTGCGATATTTCTGTGGATAAGTTTTGGCCAAACATCCCTCCCTAGGGGAGCAGGTGCAGTTCCTGCTGATCCCCGCACAGCCAGGCTCACACCCCTGTGAGACCTGGCACCTCATCATCCTGATACCCCATGGCCTGTCATTCACAGCCTAGTTGTTCACCCTGTTCCCAAGTGCAGCCCTGTGTGTTCCTGCGTGACATGCAGAGTCCTCCTCTTTTGCCTATGTGACAAGTGCACTGCTGTTGTCATCTGTCCAGGGTCCAGGGTCCTGTGTTCAATCATCCCCACAACCCTGGGCCAGGTCCCTCCCTCACCCTGGGGGAGAATAGGAGGGGGTTAAAACTCCTCCCCATGTGGGAAATGGATCATGCCTGAGGCCCAAGGCCTGGAAGACGATCCTAGAGGACAATCTGGTGGCTTCATGGGGCCACCGTCCTAGAGGAGGAGAGAGGCTCTGGCTTGAGGAAGGAGGTAGCACACCTTGCCCAGCACAAGTGTGCAGGACACCACACGGTGCCCCATGCAACCCCACCCCCCACCACCAGGCTCCTACTCTCCTGGGCAGGGAGTGCCTTCCCAAGAGCAGGTGCCACCCAGGAGCTGCCAGCCCCCAGATCCCGACCTCTAACAAATTACCCTCCCGCGACCAGCCCCAGGCCCTCCCTGCAGGTCTCCCAAATCTGCTGTCCTCACAGGCTCCCTACAGTCCCTCAGCCACACCCCTGACCCCCAAACAGATCCTTCCTAGGATCAAATCCCAGCTCTCCAGCTCCAGAGAGTGCCTTCATGGCGCCTCTGTGAAGTGGGGGCGGGGCACAGGGGTGACAGACGCAGCTCCTGCCTCCTGGGCCACTGGGAGAATCCTATACAAGGTCATGGAGGTCTCATTGAGCCCAGGGCCCAGCACAGAGCCAAGCACAGCATTCGCTATTATTAAAAGCAAACCAGAGCCCTTCCCGGTCAGGCTCCCATGGCAGTCAGTTACCACAGCAGCCAGTGTAGGTCAGTGCCTCTACTGTGTCCCCAAAAGGTGCCTCCCTCCCCACCCTCCCTCAGAGACCTAGCAGGTCTCCACGGGCCTTCCACTCACTCCTGGAAGCCTTCTTTTCTGCCTGCACACAGGGCTGGGGGCCTCCTCAGCACTTGCCCCCACACTTCTGCCTCATAGCTCAAGAGGGAGTGGTGAGCCAGAAGCTGTGTCTGGGTCTCTCCTGTAGCCCCAGTGTGCCCAGCCCCCCAGCCCAGAGCCTGGCATGCCATAGGGTGCTCAAGAAGTGCTCAGTGAATGAACGAAGGAAGGAAGGAATGTACAGATGAGCACATCCCTCCCTGCTACAGCCCTTCCTTGCCCCAACTCCCATCACCTCAGTACCAAGTCCAGCTGCCTGAACAGGTAGCTCCAGCTCCAGCATGAGTGAACTCCTGCCTACTGCTTCAGCCTCTCCTGCCAGTTCCTTCTTTCTTTCTGCCCCAACTCTGGCCACAGAGACCTGCTAGCCATCTCAAGGGAGTCACATCCCCAGCCCCCACTGGTCTCCTTCCTTCTGGAGGCCACCTCACCCTACTCCAGGCCACTGCCATCATCACTGATGACACTTATAAAGGGCTTGCTAGAAAATCCTCACACCCACTCTCTGGAATAGAGGATTTCTTAGTGAATCCTTTAAAACACAGAACTGTGGGAAATAGAGATAACCATTAATCTCTCTAATACATAAAATGGTGGGCTGTTTGCAAAAATGTGGCAAATTACTCTCATTCCTGTATCCTTGTCCCTTTGCAATGTGACTTGGCAACTTTTCCCATCAAAGGGTAGAGTCTATTTCCTACCCCTTGAATCTGGGCTAGCCTTATGACTTGCCTTGGCCAGTAGGAGGAGGTAGAACTGATAATGTGCCAGTTCTGAGTCTAAACCTCACAAGACCTTGCTGCTTCTTCCTCCTAGCTCTTGGAATTCCTGAGGCCACTGCCATGTGAACAAGCCCAGGCTGGCCTGCTAGAGAATGAGAGACCACCGAACAGAACCCAGTCAACCCAGATGAGGCCATCTATTACCAGCTAACCCTCTAGCTAACTACAGATAAACCTGTATAAATAAGTCCAGCCAAGACCAGAAGAACCATCCAGCTGAGCCTAGCCCAAATTGCCAACATGGAGAACCGAAACTTGAGCTAAATAAATGGTTGTATTGGCTCGGCGCCTGTGGCTCAACAGGCTAAGGTGCCAGCCACATACACCTGAGCTAGTGGGTTCAAATCCAACCTGGGCCTGCCAAACAACAATGATGGTTGCAACCAAAAAATGGCCAGGCGTTCTGGCAGGCACCTGTAGTCCCAGCTACTTGGGAGGCAGAGGCAGGAGACTCGCTTGAGCTCAGGAATTGGAGGTTGCTATGAGCTGTGATGCCACAGCACTCTACCCAGGGTGACAGCTTGAGGCTCTGTCTCCAAAAATAAATAAATAAATAGTTGTATTTTAAACCACTAAGTTCTGGGCTAGTTTGTTACACAGCCACATCTAACTGATGCACCACCTCACAGAGATGTTGCGAGGAATTAATTGAAAGACTGCAGGTCAAGTCCTCACAACAATACCCAGAATAGTAAGGCCTCAGGAAACAATAGTTATTTTCATTTGAAAACCACTCTTTGAGGGCTGCATGGACTACAGATGTAACAGAAAGATGCTAAGACATTGCAATGGTTGCTTTTACATTAGCCTTTGTTGTAGATGAGTGGAAAATTTTGTCCTTAACCCAAATGGTACATTTGCTTGTCCAGGGTCTTTATAGCTTATGCAAACAGAGATCTACTGTGGCCTAGCATGGAGGGGCAGAGACTAAATTGCTGAATAATAAAGAAATTCTGTAATATTCAGCAGTCCCTTAGGAGAGAGAAGGGAGTTCTCTGGGGTAGGTGTGCTCAAGGAAAATGCTGGTGATCTGCGTCCTGAATAAGAAAAGTTTTGGGGAATTGAGGAGCTTAAGGTGCTCCAGGTTGGTTTTACATGTACCACACTATAGTTCACACTCTGCTGGCCCCAGACCTTTAGGAAATGCCCCAAACCACAGTGGACATGTGTCCATACTACTATGTCAAAGCAGGGGTATCCATGACAGGTGAGTATGGAATAGGTTGAGCAGGATGGGGTGAGGCAAGTGCAACAGGTAGGAAGATGGGTGGGGTGGAGAATAAAGACAGCCAGGCACTGCCAGCCTAGCTTCCCTGTTCCCACTACCATCACTCAGAGGGCCTGAGGAGGGAAGGTTACTGACTTCCCGAGGATATGACTATGATCTCAAATTGTTTTCTTTGTCTGTAACAGTAACTGGAAGATCCAGGTGTCTGGAGAACTGACCTGCACTGGGGTGACACAAAACAGAGAAAGACTCAGTTTCCTGCCTTTGGGGACTTCTCAGTCTAGCACAACCAAGATAAAGCAAGAACAGAAATCATCATAATGTTGGGCCCAAAAGAAGTATAACAAGTGAAAGGCAAGAAGAAAAGGAGGTTATTATCTACATGGTAAAGGGGGAGGGCAGGGAAACAAATGGAACATCAGGAGGGACCCCATAGCAGAGGCCGAATTCACAGAGCCCACACCTTCTGTTTCTTATGCACAGATTCCTTAACTACCTTTCCACAGCTAGATCTGGCCCTCAGTGACCTAGCCTATAAGTGAACCCTTGGGGCCATGCCTGGGATGCTGCCTGACTGCCTGCAGCTCGCTTTTTGTTTTGCTTTTTTCTTTTTTTTTTATTATATCATGGTTGTGGTTTTATATACAATCTGAAATATTTTCTTTTTTTTATTATTATCTTTATCATTAAATCATAGCTGTATACAATAGTGCAATCAAGGGGTACAATGTGCTGGTTTCATATACAATCTTAACTATTTTCATCAAACTGATTAACATAGCCTTCCTGGCAATTTCTCCGTTATTATATGAAGACATTT
>CAUYON010060331.1:0-39168 GCA_963573935.1 Arctocebus calabarensis
TCTGAATATGGAGCTCCAAGCCTCGCAGCCCTCAGACCCTCTGTGAGCTCTAAGTACTCAGTAGGTGCCAGCTCCCTCAGTCACCAAAACAGTGACCCAGCAGTAGATCCCATGTTGTGAAGTTATATGAGCACAGACACACTGCTTTATGTATCATCCTAAGGGCTTCTATACTGTTTTAGTGTTTGGACCTTTACAAAAGTTTGCCAGCCTACCCCTCCCTGCCACCCTCAGCTTCTTCCTGTGCAATAAATGGGTTGTAGCCTTCACTTGAACGATAAAGAATTTGTCTCATATTAGGGGTGCATACATTGGATACTTTTTCTTCCATTCTAGAGATACTTTGCTAAGATCTCTTCTTTTTCTATTTCACAGGAGAGAGCCACTAACAACAGGATTTCCTTCCCCACAGAGAACCCACTACTGTGCCATGGCACCCTCCCACCAGGCATAAAACTGAACATATACTCTACCTGCAATTCTGAACTCCCAGCACACCCCTCCACTCTCACCCCAAGGTCTGGAAGCCTGTCCCCCACAGAGTCCAGACTCTTGGGCATTTTCTCAAGAGGTATGGACAAGGCATGGGCTCTTAGACGTCTGTGCTGAATCAGTGACATGGGTGTAAAGCAGGGACTGTGGTGCAAGGGACCATACAGGAAAGGGAGAAACGGTGCCCTGCGGCACAGTGCAGCAGCAATGACAGGAACAATAGGGCTCATACCCCTGGTGGTATTTTGGAGAAACATTTCCCATCTCTCTTAGCAACCAGAGAGAACCGGGCTTCTACTCTGGTAGCAGCCACGGAAACACAGGCCCCTTGAGTGAACGGTATGCCTAAGGCAGAACCTGCCCGGGTTAGGCGTAGCAGGTACAGAGATTAGAATACCTGTGCATAGAGGTGGCATACTCCTAGGGCAGGGCTGAGTCAGAATTGCAGCTTTTGTGAGCCCAAGATGCATAGCTGGGACAGATGCAGGCATGGCAGCAGCATCAGCAAAGAGAGGGGCAGGAACTAAGAGCCTTTTGTGAGCTCTAACCACACGCCCCAACACAAGAGTACAGCAGAAATAGAGATGCCAGCTCCATGAGAATTGGCACAGTGGCAGCAGCACAAGGCAGGGCTGAGTTGCAGTTTCTGTGAACTCAAACAGTGCCTGGCCTGCAGTGGAATACAGCTGAGACAGAAACACAAATTCTGCAAGAATATAAGTGGCAGCAATATCAATCTGGGGCAGGGCTGCAACTGAGTGACACACCCCACCTTCATTTAGCACCCAAGGTAGTCAGGCTTCAGCTCCCACTGACGGCTGGTGGCAAAGTGTGGTGGCCTGGCCAAGGAAACACAGATCTCCCTGTCACTCAGGCATGTGCAAACCCCTGGTGCATCTGCTCATTGGACGTAGCCCTGGTGTGTTACCTAGTGACGGGGTGTGGCAGAGATGCAAAGTAGGGAAGGAGGCATCAACCTCCCCAGACTAACTCACTTGCTGAGTGGGCTCTTCTGATTCCCTGGAACCCCAGAGCAAGCCACACTTAAGCTGCCAGCAGAAAACTACTATCCAGTTGCTAGAGATCTTTTTAAATCTCCCACTTGAGAGTGGGTGCTGACTGGGACAACTAAGTTGGAACTCTCAACCTGGGCCAAACACCCAAAGACTATCCAAGGTGGTACCCTAGTTGTGTTGTTGTGGGAAGGTTTGATTTTCATTTTCAAGTTGTTGCCCATGGGGGGTGGGGTGAATTAGTTGCTTGTATAGCTCCACAGCTGAGAACTCAACCCAGAGTTACTGATTCACTAGGATTGGACAGAAACCAGCGGAATATGAGACAGAGCCACCTAGCCCAACCACACCAAGCAAGTCCCCAGTATCCCAGGCTGTAGTACTGTATGGGTACTTTGCAAAGTTCTAGGGGAAAAGCTGCAGTCACAAGTCCCAGCTCTAGGGCAAAATCACTACTCCAGGAGCCCTCAATCCAATTTTCCTTTACCTGCTCATCTAGCCAAACAGTGAAAAATACTCATGGGGCAGAATCAGTGGGAAAAAATCTGGCAACATGAATAATCACAGTAGATCAACTTCCCCCCAAAACGACATGGCAAACACACTAGAAGATCCTAATCATAAACAAATGGCTGAGATGTTATCTAAATTGAGTTTAGAATTTGGATGGCAAATAAGATTAATAGAATGGAAGAAAAGGTGGAATTAGAAATTTTAAGAATAATTCAAAACTTGTCTCAAGTATTCAATGAATTCAAAGGCAAAATTACCAAAGATTTTCACACCTTGAGAAAACATTTGCAGTCCTCCAAGACACGAAAAATATAGTAGAATCCTTTAGTAACAGAATGAAGCAAGTGGAAGAAAGGATTTCTAACAATGAACACAAAGCTTTTGAACACTCCCAAAGGCTCAAAGAGGAAGAGAAGTGGAGAGCAAAATGGATCATTCTCTCAGAGAGCTGTAGGATAATTAAAAAGAAAAACCTAATATAGGCCTTATAGCAATTCCTGAAGGCAACAAGTTTGCTTCGAAAAACACAGATGCTCTTCTCCAAGAGATCATCCAGGAGAACTTCCAAAATATGGCAAGAGATTCTGAAATTCAGAGCGCAGATAGCTTAAGAACCGCAGCACAACTCAATCCAAAAAAAGCATCTCCCAGACACATTATAATTAATTTTGTGTAAGTTAATATGAAGGACAAAAATTCTGCAAGCAGGCAGAGGTAAGAAAACCATAACCTACAAGGGGAAGAATATTAGAATGACTACAGATCTCTCTGCAGAAAATTTTCAAGCTAGAAGAGGATGGTCATCAACTTTTAACCTCCTAAAATAAAATAACTTTCAACCCAGCATCCTGTATCCAGCTAAACTGAGTTTCATTTATGATGGAGAAAGTAAATACTTAAATGACATTCATAAGTTAAAGGAATTTGCCATGACTAAACCAGCTCCCCAAGATATTCTTAAACCCATCCTCCATAAATGACAAGCAAAATGTTCTACCACAAAAGTAAACTCACTTGGAAACTTTTGGTCAAATTCCAACTTCCACGGTGGCGAAAGGATTAAAATGTTCACTGGACTTTTGAAAAACTCAATACCCAAAATACTACCAGGCTTATCAATTCTCTCACTTAATGTGAATGGTTTAAATTGTCCTCTAAAGAGGCACAGGTTGGCTGACTAGATCCAAAAACTCAGGCCAGATATCTACTAAATACAAGAATCTCATCTTACCTTAAAAGATAAATATAGACTCAAGATGGAGGGATGGTCATCTATAATTCAGGCAAATGGAAATCAGAATAAAGCAGGTGTTGCAATTTTATTTACAGATACAACAGGCTTTAAAACAACAAAGAAAGGAAATATAAGGATGATCACTTCATATTTGTTAAGGGTAACACTCAACATGATGAGATTTAAATTATTAACATTTATATACCCAACCAGAATGAACCTCAATATATAAGAGAGCCTCTAACAGACATGAGCAACTTGATTTCCTCCAGCACCATAATAGTCAGAGATTTTAACACCCCCTTTGGCAGTGTTGGATAGATCCTCTAATAAGAAACTAAGCAAAGAAATTTTAGATGTAAACTTAACCATTCTAAAATTGTTTTTGCCAGATATCTGCAGAACATTTCATCCTAACAAAACTGAATACACCTTCTTTTCATCAGCCCATTAAACATCCTCCAAAATCTATCACATATTAGGTCACAAGACTAACCTCACCAAATTTAAAAGAATAGAAATTACTCTTTGCATCTTCATAGCCCATCATGGAATAAAAGTTGAAATCAGTAACAACAGGAATCTGCATACTCATATGAAAACACAGAAACTAAATAACCTTATGCTGAATGATAGCTGGGTCATAGATGAGATTAAGAAGGAAATTACCAAATTTTTGGAACAAAATGATAATGAAGACACAAATTACCTACCACAAAGGCAGGCCTAAGAGGGAAATTTATACCACTGCAAGCCTTCCGGAAGAGAACGGAAAGAGAGGAAGTTAACAACTTAATGGAACATCTCAAGCAACTGGAAAAGGAAGAACCTTCTAATCCCAAAACCAGCAGAGGAAAAGAAATACCAATATTAGAGCAGAATTAAATAAAATTGAAAACAAAAGGATTATAAACAGATGAATAAATCAAAAAGTTTGTTTTTTGAAAAGGCCAATAAAATAGATAAACCTTTAGCTAACCTAACCAGGAAAAACAGAGTAAAATGTCTAATTTCATCACTCAGAAATGACAAACACAAAATAACAGGAGACTCCTTAGAAATTAAAAAAATCCTTAATGAATATTACAAGAAACTCTAATCTCAGAAATATGAAAATTTGCAGAAAATAGAACAATACTTGAAAGCAGGCCACCTTCCTAGACTTAGCCAGAATGAAGTGGAAATGTTGAACAAGCCAATATCAAGTCCTGAAAATAGCATCAACTATACAAAATCTCCCCAAAAAGTTAAGTCTGGGACCAGATGGCTTCACATCAGATTTCTATCAAACCTTTAAACAGGAACTAGTACCTATATTACTTAACCTTTTCCAAAACATAGAAAATGAAGGAATACTACCCAACATGTTCTATGAAGCAAACATCACCATGATTCCCAAACCAGGAAAAGACCTGACAAGAAAAGAAAATTATAGACCAAAATCTCTAATGAATATTGATGCAAAAATATTCAATAAGATCCTAGCAAACAGAATCCAGCAACACATCAAACAAATTATACACCTTGATCAAGTTGGTTTTATCCCAGGGTCTCAAGGTTGGTTCAATATATGTAAATCCATGAATATAATTCATCACATAAACACATTTAAAAGAAAGATGATATGATTCTCTCAGTTGTTGCAGAAAAAGGTTTTCATAACATCCAGCATCCTTTCATGATCAGAACATTTAAGAAAATTAGTATAGAAGGGACATTTCTTAAACTGATAGAGGCCATCTACAGCAAACCCTTAGCCAATATCGTATTCAATGGAGTTAAATTGAAATCATTTCCACTCAGATCAGGAACCAGATATGGTTGCCCATTGTCTCCACAATGCTTTTTAACATTGTAATGGAAGTCGTAGCCATTGCAATCAGGCAAGAAAAGGCAATCAATGGTATCTATATAGGGTCAGAGGAAATCAAACTTTTACTCTTTGCAATAGATATGACTGTATATCTGGAAAACACCATGGATTCAACTACAAAACTTTTAGAAGTGATCAAAGAATACAGCAGCATCTCAGGTTACAAAATCAATACTCACAAATCTGTAGCCTTTATATATACCAACAATAGTCAAGCTGAAAAAACAGTCAAGGACTCTATTTCACTCACAGTAGTACCAAAGAAGATGAAATATTTGGGCATTTACCGAACAAAGGACATGAAAGATCTCTATAAAGAGAACTATGAAACTCTAAGTAAAGAAATAGCTGAACATGTCAACAAATGGAAAAACATACCATGCTCATGGCTGGGAAGAATCAACATTGCTAAAATGTCCATACTACCCAAAGCAATATACAATTTTAATGCAATCCCTATTAAAGCACCACTGTCATACTTTAAAGACCTTCAAAACATAATACTTCATTTTATATGGAATCAGAAAAAATCACGAATAGCCAAGAAATTACTCATAAATCAAAATAAATCAGGAGGAATCACGCTACCAGACCTCAGACAATACTATAAATCAATAGTGATCAAAACAGCATGGTACTGGAACAAAAAAAGACAGGCAGATGTATGGACCAGAATAGAGAACAAGAGATGAACCCAGCTATTTACTGTCATTTGATCTTGGATAAGCCAATCAAAAACATTCAGTAGGGAAAAGATTCCCTATTTAACAAATGGTGCTGGGTGAACTGGCTGGCAACCTGTAGAAGACAAACTGGACCCACACCTTTCACCATTAACTAAGATAGACTCTCACTGATTAAAGATTTAAACTTAAGACATGAAACTATAAAAATACTAGAAGAAAGTGTAGGGAAAATTCTTGAAGGAATCAGCCTGGGTGAATTTTTTATGAGGAGGACCCCTCAGGTAATTGAAGCAGTATCAAAAATACACTACTGGGACCTGATCGAACTAAAAAGCTTCTGCACTGCTAAGAACACAGTAAGTATAGTAAGCAGACAGCCCTCAGAATGGGAGAAAATATTTACAGGTTATGTCTCCAACAAAGGTTTAATAACCAGAATCCACAGAACTCAAACATATTAGCAAGAAAAGAACAAGTGATTCCATCTCAGGGTAGACAAGGGACTTGAAGAGAAACTTCACTGAAAAAGACAGGCATGGCCTACAGACACATGAAAAACTGCTCATCATCCCTAATCATCAGAGAAATGCAAATCAAAACCACTTTGAGATATCATCTAACTCCAGCAAGATTAACCCACATCACAAAATCCCAAAACCAGAGATGTTGGCATGGATGTGGAGAAAAGGGAACACTTCTGCACTGCTGATGGGAATGCAAACTACTATGTTCCTTTTGGAAACATGATTAAAGATCACTTAGGGATCTAAAAATAGACCTGCCATTTGATCCTTCAATTCCTCTACAAGGTATATATCCAGAAGACCAAAAATCACTTTATAACAAAGATATTTGCACCAGAATGTTTACTGTAGCCCAACTCATAATTGCTAAGTATTAGAAGAAGCCCAAGTGCCCATCGACCCATGAATGGATTAATAAATTGTGGTATATGTACGCCATGGAATATTATGCAGCCTTAAAAAATGATGGAGACTTTACCTCTTTTATGTTTACATGGATGGAGTTGGAACATATTCTTCTTATCAAAGTATCTCAAGAATGGAAGAAAAAGTATCCAATGCACTCAGCCCTACCATTAAACCAATTTATAAACACCCACACTTCCAAATGAATGCTATACTGCAACTGCAGCCCAGGATGAAGGGGAAAGAGGAGGGGGTAAGTAGGGGAGGAGTGAGGATGGGTGGAGTGAGGGTAATTGGTGGGACCACACCTATGGTGCATTTTATAAGGGTACATGTGAAGTTTACTAAATGTAGAATATAAATGTCTTAACACAACAACTAAGAAAATGCGGTGAAGGCTATATTAACCAGTTTCATTAAAGTATTTCATATTGTATGTATGAATGGAAGCACACTGTACCCCATAATTGCATTAATGTACACAGCTATGATTTAATTTAAAAAAAAGAGAGATTCACTTTCAAATGATGTGGTGTGAAACCCAGGCATGGGTATTTTAAAAGACAGTCTTACATGTGATTCTATTTTGCAATCATGATTAAAACCTATGGGTTTGAGCCTGGTACAGTGGCTCACGCCTGTAATCCTAGCACTCTGGGAGGCCAAGGTGGGTGGATTCCCTGAGCTCAGGAGTTCAAGACCAGCCTGAGCAAGAGTGAGACCCCCCATCTCTAAAAATAGCCAGGCGTTGTGGTGGATATCTACAGTCCTACCTACTTGGGATGCTAAGGCAAGAATTGCTTAAGTCCAGCAGTGTTAGGTTGCTGTGAGCTGTGATGCCACAGCACTTTGCCAAGGGTGACAAAGTGAGATTCTTTCTAAAAAAAAAAAAAAAAAAAAATGGGTTTATATGGCCCACATCCTCTGTACTATGGCGTCTACTTAATTCTCCAGTCTTCTTAGGCCCTGCTAATTTCACATTTCTTACACTAGCCATGCTGGATTTCTCCTCCCAATAATTCAATTATGCTGTGATCTCTCTCATGTTTGAGTCTTCACATTTGCTTTGCCTTCAGTGGGAAATGATCTTTGTAGGTTTCTGCTTCAACATCAGTTCTTCCAGGTCCCATCCTCCCATGCTGGACTAATAGAGGTACTTATTTTGTATAGAGTAGAATCTCCACATTTGACCACCTCCTCAATTTGACCTAATTTTCACAGACTAGGCATGCACCCTAATTTTCACAGACTAGGTATGCACTAAGCATGTTCATATCAGTACAGTATGCCTAGTTCCTTATTTTGACCAGCATGGTAGGTTGACCAGTTTGCTAATCCTTTGAGCTGTCAACTTATAGAGGTTCTACTGTATTTCCATGGTTCATCATGCATCCTTAATAATAGCACTATATCAAACTCTATTATTGTTGTTCATTTACTTGAACACCATCCACCTTCTCGTAGTAGGCTGTAAAGTTTGTGAGGGCAAGGCCTGTGACATGTTGGTCAATGTATGTGAAGCACCTAAGAGGGTGAATGCATATAATAGGCATTTAATAGTTATCAAATAAATTAATGTGTGACTGTATTGTGACATGATTAAAAAATCTGAATTATTTAAAACTAATCTTCTTTATGGTTGTGTAGTATCTAATTTTTTGGAAAACATTCTCAAAATTAACAATGCAAGATGTAATTATCATTGTTACAAATATATAGAACACTCTGAAATCTCTTAATGAAGGAAATAAAAAATTATTTTTTGAGAAGTACTTATAAAATAAATGTAGAATTATAAGGAAAATTATCTTCTTCCTGGTTACCAAAAATGAATACAATCTATGTACATTCTATCTTGGCTAGATTAATGTGGTTTATGTCACAGATACTTTGGTATTTCTTATAGTCCATTCACTGGTAGCTGGAGAAATGCAAACACCACATGAGAACTGATGGATTTTAGCCATCACACCTTTCTTCACTGCATTGTACCTTAACAATAGATTTGGGCTCTTCAAGAATGATGGGGAAAGACGGGAGAGAAATGGAGAGAGCTTCTCTCTTCCCACTAGAATTCTCTCCCTCTACCAGGAGCCTTAGTGTTTTCTGTATTCTTTTCTGTGAATAAATTCTGTCTTACAAAAAAAAAAAAAAGAATGATGCCCACTTAAAAATTAGGGATTACGTACTAAATAATAATGCAAGCATAGAGAAACGTATATTTAAAACAATCATGATACATGTGTGCAAAGCAAATACTTTCTCAGAAAATAAATGATAAATCAATATGCAAAACGTGTCTAGAAGTATAAATTTCATAGTGATATCTTTAATACTAATTCTATCTATGCCCATATTCTGCAATAGGAATCACTATGAAATGTTTAAATGCCTCTCAAAAATGAATGTAAGGCATGAACTATCTTAGCGCCTGCCTTGCTAATCTTCTATATCCCTAAAATATATTCTAAATATTCAAAATCAAGAAGACTTGCTCAAGTCAGCGCCTGTAGCTCTGTGGTTAGGACACTGGCCACATACACCAGGGCTGGTGGTTTCGAACTCAGCCCAGGCTTGCTAAAAAACAATGACAATAAGAACAAAAAAAATAGCCAGTGTTGTGTCAGGTGGCTGTAGTCCCAACTACTTTGGAGGCTGAGGTAAGAGAATCACAAGAGTTTGATGTTGCTGTGAGCTGTGATACAACCGCACTCTCAAAGAAAATTTAAAAAATAAATAACAAAAAAAAAAGGCTTGAAGACTTGCTGAAATCCGAACTTCTGATTTTAGGGGAAAATGGTGGTTTTTTTTTTTTTTATAAATCCGTATGTCTAAACCCTAAAATATATACCAGTTTTGTAAATGTCATGACTATACTTAGCCCAATTGTGCTGTTTCCATTATGCCCCTGAAATGTCCTTCCATAATACCATAAAATAAAAAACATACAGTTACAGCTTAATATTGCCATCTATAATTCTAAGGTGGAGTTTACTTCCATACCACATGAACTTGCCTTAGTGCTTTTATTGTAAATAATTTACACTAGAAGTGCTGCTTCATGATACTGAGGTTAGAGAAATTCTTATTTAAGCAAACAAAAATCAATCCCAAATCATTTCAGACTTCCTGTACTGTGATTTATCCTACAGCAAAGACTGGTGGGTGTGTGGTGGGAAGAAGATTGAGTGTGTGGATCTTGCTATAACTATTACTCATTTGGGGGCTCCTCTTTCTTATTATTAGCGAGATCCTTTTGCTGAAGCACACCCAGCCCCCATGACTCCCTCTGTTCTCTCTCCTTGTTACTTCTAACTCCAGCTTTCTCTTTTATAGTTTTCTCTCCTGACTTCCTGAAATCCAAATTTCCTTTAATGAAACAAATAAATACCAAATAATTTCAATTGATAATTAACTTTTTAAAGAAAAATAAAACATGTCATTTTCATATTTCCTCATGAACTTAAAAGAAGAGAAACAGGAATAACTGTGGGGATTAAGATTTTCCACATGCACTGGGAGGGCAAGAGGAAGGGAACAGAATTCCAACTGAGAGAGGACACTGGTATACTCAGACACAGGCCACTGAGGTGAGGATACGACCAAGAATTAGTCACAAAACAAAGCAAGAAAGTCTCCAAGTGTCATCATTCCTACACCTTCATTTCCTTTTGGCTCCTACTAATTCATTTATTCATTCTGCTGACAATTGCTGGGCAGTATACTATGTATCAGCCACTGTGGCTGGTGCTCAGATTACAAAACTAAGTAAAACATGAGAGTTTCAACCTTCAATTTGATCATATTTTAATGGGAGAACATATAAAATCAGTGATTATAACTCAACATGAAAAATTAAATGAATGATGCTTAGGGTACTTGGGGAGGTCAAAGGAACCTGACCGCATCCATCTTGGGGGCATTAGCTTGGGCTTCCTGGAGGCCAATATTAAAGGACAGGATTGAAAGAAGAGTATAGGATGGGTGGTGTGGGTAAGAACATTCTGCCAGGGGAATAACATGAGCAAAGGTGCAGCCAGAAAATAGCGAATTTGTAGCGAATTGAGCTTGAATCAATTTCTGTGAATGGTGAAAGGTGTGGGTCCAGTTTCAGTCTTTTACATGTGATACCCAGTTCTTCCAAACAGGAGATAACAACCACAGAGTAGAGAGGAGTCACCATCTCTGCAGCCTTTTCCCCTGACTAGATAAACCCATCACCCTGCATATATACACTCTACTTGGATGATACTGAATTCTGCCACCATATTCTCCCTACACCTTTGCTTTTTTTATCCAGTCACAATTTCACTCTACCATTGTTATGTCTCTTTATCTGTTAATGAGTGAAATATCAAGGACCTTGCAGCACTGCAATGCAGCATTAAGGTATTTTTTTAAACTTAATTTTTATTAAATCATAACTATTTATGGAATACAAGGTGATGATTTGATATACAATGTAGAACACTTAAATTAAACTGAATAACATACTCATCACCTCACTTATTTTTTGTGGTAAGACATTTATAATATACTCTTACTTGTTTTGAAATGCATCATGTACATTAGGTGAGATCCCACCAAATACCCTCCCTCCAGCGGCCCTCTCCCCTTCCCTCTCATCTCTTTCTTCTTTCCCCTCCTTCTTTCTGGACTATATTTGTGTTTTCTCATTCATAGGAATATGTGAGTGATTATATATTAGTTTTATAATAGTATTCAGTATATTGGATACTTTTTTTTCCATTCTTGCATATTTCACTAAGAAGAATATCTTCTAACTCCATCCAGGTTGGAAAAGATGTAAAGTCTCCATCTTTTTCTTTATTTCATTTTTTTTTTATTTTGGGGGGATTCATTGAGAGTACAAAGAATTAGGTTACACTGATTGCATTTGTTAGCTAAAGTCCCTCTTATAATTGTATCCCATACCCAAAAGGTGTGCCATACACTGTGACCCTCCATCCCAACCTCCTCCTCCCCTTTCTTAACTTCCTCGTTCCCCTATACCCCACTTTCTATTAGCCTATCTACTGTCTTCATATTAGAATTGAGTACATTGGATTCTTGCTTCTCCATTCTTGTGATGTTTTACTAAGAAGAATGTGTTACAAAAGATGTAAAGTCTCCATCTTTTTAAATGGCTGAATAGTATTCCATGGTGTATATATATATATTATAGCTTGTTAATCCATTCCTGGGTTAGTGGGCATTTAGGCTGTTCCCACATTACGGTGATTGTAAATTGAGCTGTAATAAACAGTATAGTGCAAATGTCCTTATGATAAAATGATTTTTTTTTCTGGGTAGATGCCCAGTAATGGGATTGCAAGATCAAATGTGAGGTGTAATTTGAGTTCTTTGAGGATTCTCTATATTTCCTTCCAAAAAGGTTGTATCAATTTGTAGTCCCACCAGCAGTGTAAAGACAAGTTCCCTTGTCTCCACATCCATGCCAGAAAATACAGCTTTGAGACTTTGTGATGTGGGCTATGTGTTCAGTGGGGTTAGATGTTATCTCAGGGTGGTTTTGATTTGCATTTCCCTGATGATTAGGGATGATGAGCATTTTTTCTTATATTTGTTAGCCATTCATCTGTCTTCTTTAGAGAAGGTTCTATTCATCTCTCTTTTCCACTGATAAAAGGGATTCTTGACTCTTTTTTTATTGATTAATTTGAGTTCTAGTTATCAAGCTTTTGTATGATTCACAATAGGCAAATATCTCATTCTGAAGGTTGTCTATTTGTATTGGTTGTTGTCTCGTTAGCTGTACATAAGCTTTTCAGTTTGATTAAGTCCCATTTGTTTATTTTTGTTGTTGTTGCAATTGCCACTGAACTCTTCCTCATAAAATCTTTCCCCAGGCTGATGAAATTCGAGTGTTTTTCACATACTTTCTTTGAGGATTTTTTTTTTTGTTTCATGCTTTAGATTTAACTCCTTTATCCATCTTGAATCAATTTCTGTGAGTGGAGAAAGGTGTGGGTCCATTTTCAGTCTTTTACATGTGGATACCCAGTTCTCCCAGTACCATTTATTGAATAGGGATTCTTTTCCTCACTGTATGTTCTTGTTTGGTTATCAAAGATCAGGTGGCTGTAAGATGCCAATTTCATTTCATGGTTTTCTATTCAGTTCCAAATGTCTATGTCTCTGTTTTTGTGCTACTATCATGCTATTGTGATCACTACGGCCTTGTAGTATAGCCTAAGGTCTAGCCGGATGATACCTCCAGCTTTGTTTTATTACTAAGAATTGCCTTGGGGCTCGGCACCTGTGGCTTAACGGGCTGGGGCGCCAGCCACGTGCACCTGGGATGGTGGGTTCGAATCCAGCCCAGGCCTGCCAAACAACAATGACGGCTGCAACCAAAACATGGCCGGGCGCCTGTAGTCCCGGCTACTTGGGGGCCGGAGGTGGGAGACTTGCTTGGGCCCAGGAATCGGAGGTTGCTGTGAGCTGTGATGCCATGGTGCTCTGTCCAGGGTGACAGCTTGAGGCTCTGTCTCAAAAAAACAAAACAAACAAACAAAAAAAATTGCCTTGGCTATATGGGTTTTTTTCTGGTTCTATACAAAACAAAAATTATTTTTTCCAAATCTTGAAAGTATGATGTTGGAATTATAATGGGGATTGCACTGAATCTGTAGATTGCTTTGGGCAGTGTAGACATTTTGACAATGTTGATTCTTCCCAGCCATGAGAGTTGACTGTTCTTTCATTTATTGTCTTCTGCTATTTCTTCTCTTACGGTTTTGTAAATTTGTTTATAGAGGTCCTTCACCTCCTTTGTTAGGTATATTCCTACATATTTTTTTTTTTTTTTTGAGACAGAGTCTCAAGCTGTCACCCTTGGTAGAGTGCCATTGTATCACAGCTCATGGCAACCTCAGACTCTTGAGCTTAAGCAAATCTCTTATCTCAGCCTCCCAAGTAGCTGGGGCTACAGGCGCCTGCCACAATGCCCGGCATTTTTTTTTTTTTTATAGTTGCCATTGTTATTTGATATGCCCGGGCTGGATTTAAACCCACCAGCTCCAGTATATGTGGCTGTTGCCATAGCCTCTGAGCTACAGACACCAAGCCTATTTCATATTTTTTTTTAGTTACTGTGAAGGGAATTGTGTCCTTGATTAATTTCTCATCTTGGCTGTTATTAGCATATACAAAGGCTCCTGATTTCTGGACATTGATTTTACATCCTGAGACATTGCTGCATTTTTTAATCACTTCCAAGAATCTTGTGGTTAAGTCTTTGGGGTTCTCTAAGATCATGTCATTGGCACAGAGCAAGAGTTTAGAAATCTCTTATGGCTGCATTATATTCCACTATATATATATGTATGTATATATATCACAATTTGTTAATCCATTCATGGGTTGATGGGCATTTGGTCTGCTTCCATGAAGTAGTTACAGTTATGAATTGGGCTGCAATAAACATTCTGATACAAATGCCTTTGTTGTAAAATGCTTTTTGATCATCTGGGTAGATACCTAGTAATGGAACTGCAGGATCAAATGGAAGGTCAACTTTTAGATCAAAAAAATCCTTAACAAATATTACAAAACACTATTCTAAGGAATATGAAAATTTGAAGGAATTATCTTTGTTATAAAGTGATTTTTGGTCTTCAAGATATAGACCTAATAGAGGAATTGAAGGATCAAATGGCAGGTCTATTTTTAGATCCCTACGTGATCTCCAAACATCTTTCCAAAGGAATATATTACTTTGCATTCCCATCAGCAGTGTAGAACTGTTCCCTTTTCTCCACATCCATGTCAACATCTCTGGTTTTGGGATTTTCTTATGTGGGCTAATCTTACTGGAGTTAGATGATATCTCAAAGTAGTTTTGAGTTGCATTTCTCTGATGATTAAGGATGATAAGCATTTTATCATGTGTCTGTAGGCTGTGCACCTGTCTTCTGCAGAGAAGTTTCTCTTCAAGTCCCTTGCCCACCCTGAGATGGAATCACTTGTTCTTTTCTTGCTAATATGTTTGAGTTCTCTGTGGATTCTGGTTATTAAACCTTTGTTGGAGACATAAGCTGCAAGTTCCTTCTCCCATTCTGAGAGCTGTCTGCTTGCTTTACTTACTGTGTACTTGGCTGTGCAGAAGCTGTTTAGTTTGATCAGATCCCAGTAATGTACTTTTGGTGTTGCTTCAATTGTCCAGGGGGTCCTCCACATAAAATAATCTCCCAGGCCGATTTCTTCAAGTGTTTTTCCTGCACTTTATACTAATATTTTTATAGTTTCATGGCTTAAGTTTAAATCTTTAATCCAGTAACATTCTATCTTAGTTAATGGTGAAAGGTGTGGTTCCAGGTTCAATTTTCTACAGGTTGCCAGCCAGTTCACCCAGTACCATTTGTTAAATAGAGAATCTTTTCCCCACTGAATGTTTTTAATTGACTTGTCAAAAATAAAATAACGGTAAGAAGCTGGGTTCATCTCTTGGTTCTCTATTCTACATGTTCCATACATCTACCTGTCTGTTTTTGTGCCAGTGCCATGCTGTTTTGATCACTATCAATTTACAGTATAGTCTGAGGTCTCATAGCATGATTTCCCCCCCCCTTTGTTTTTATTTCTGAGTAGTGTCTTGGCTATTCAAGGTTTTATTCTGTTTCCATATAAAACGAATTATTATTTCTTCGAGATCTTTAAAGTATGACAATGGAGCTTTAATAGGGATTACATTAAAATTGTATATTGCTTTGGGTGATATGGACATTTTAACAATGTTGATTCTTCCCAGCCATGAGCATAATATGTTTTTCCATTTGTTAACATCTTCAGCTGTTTCTTTCCTTAGAATTTCATAGTTCTCTTTATAAAGATCTTTTACAACCTTTGTCAAACTCTCAAATATTTTATCTCCTTTGGCACTACTGTAAAAGGAATAGAGTTCTTCACTGTTTTTTTGGCTTGACTATTATTGGTATATATAAATCTACAGATTTATGAGTGTTGATTTTGTAACCTGAGATGCTGCTGTATTTGTTGATCACTTCTAAGAGTTTTGTAGTTGAATCCCTGGTGTTTTCCAGATATATAATCATATCATCTGTGAACAATGAATGTTTGATCTCTTCTGACCCTAAGTGGATACCCTTGATTGCATTTTCTCACTTAACTACGATGGCTAAGACTTCCCTTACAATGTTGAAAAGCTGTGGAGACAATGGGCAATGTTGCCAGGTTCCTGATCAGAGTGGAAATGATTTCAATTTAACTCCACTGAATATGATACTGGCTGTGGGTTTGCTGTAGATGGCCTCTATCACTTTAAGAAATGTCCCTTCTATACCAATTTTCTTAAGTGTTCTGATCATGAAAGGATGCTGGATATTATCAAAACCTTTTTCTGCATCAATTTAGAGATTAATATGGTCTTTGTTTTTCAATTTGTTTATGTGATGAATTATATTTATGGATGTACATATATTGAACTAGCCTTAAGACCCTGGGATAAAACCCACTTGATCAAGGTGTATAATTTGTTTGATGTGTTGCTGGATTCTGTTTGCTAGGATCTTATTGAATATTTTTGTATCAATATTCATTAGACATATTGGTCTATAATTTTCTTTTCTTGTTGGGTCTTTTCCTGATTTGGGGATCAAGGTGATGTTTGCTTCACAGAATGTGTTGGATAGTATTCCTTCTTTTCCTATATTTTGGAAAAGGTTAAGTAATATAGGTACTAATTCCTTTTTAAAGGTTTGGTAGAATTCTCATGTGAAGCCATTTGGTCCAGGCTTTTCTTTTAAGGGAGATTTCTTATAGTTGATGCTATTTTCAGAACTTGATATAGGCCTGTTCAACATTTCCACTTCATTCTGGCTAAGTCTAGCAAGCTGGCCTGCTTTCAAGTATTGGTCTATTTCCTTCAAATTTTCATATTCCTTAGAATAGTGCTTTGTAATATTCGTTAAGGATTTTTTGAATTTCTGAGGAGTCTGTTGTTATTTCATCTTTTCAATTCTGATAGATGAAGTTACAGATTTTACTCTAGTTTTCCTAGTTAGGTTAGCCAAAGGTTTATCTATCTTATTGACCTTTACAAAAAACAAACTTGTTGATTTATTGATCTGTTTAAAATCCTTTTGTTTTCAATTTCATTTAATTCTGCTCTAATTTTGTTGATTTCTTTTCTTCTGCTGCGTTTGAGGTTGGACTGCTCTTCCTATTCCAATTACTTGAGATGTCCCATTAAGTTGTTAACTTTGTCTCTTTTCGTTCTATTGAGGAAGGCTTGTAGTGCAATAAATTTCTCTCTTACGATTCCCTTGCAGTATCCCAGAGGTTCTGGTAATTTGTGTATTCATTATCATTTTGTTCCAAAAATTTGGTCATTTCCTTTTTAATCTCATTTATGATCCAGCTATTATTCAGCATAAGGAAATTTAGTTTCCATATTTTTATATGAGTATACAGATTCCTGTTGTTATTGAGTTCAACTTTTATTCCATGATGGTCCGAGAAGATGCAAGGAATAATTTCTGTTCTTTTAAGTTTGCTGAGATTAGACTTGTGTCCTAAGATGTGATTGAATTTGGAGTATGTTCCATGGCTGATGAAAAGAATGTATATTCAGTTTTGTTAGGATGAAATGTTCTGTAGATGTCTATTAAATCCAATTGTTGAATAGTTAAGTTTAAGTCTAAAATTTCTTTGCTTAGCTTCTTATTGGAGGATCTATCCAACACTATTAAAGAAGTGTTAAAAACTTCAACTATTGTGGTGCTGGAGGAAATCAAGTTGGTTAAGTCTGTTATAGTCTCTGTTATAAATTGAGGTGCATTCTAGTTGGATGCATAAATGTGAATAATTGATATCTCATCATATTGAGTGTTATCCTTAACAGATATTAAGTGATCATCCTTATCTTTCCGTACTTTTGTATTTGCGAATAAAATTTCCATCCCTGCTTTTTTCTGCTTTCTATTTGCCTGAATTATAGGTGACCACTCCTTCACCCTGAGTCTATATTTATCTTTTAAGGAAAGATGTGATTCTTGTATGCAGCAGATATCTGGTCTGAGTTTTTATATCCAGTCAGCCAACCTGTGACTCTTTAGAGGACAATTTAAGCCATTCACATTAATAGCAAATGTTGATAAGCCTGGAAGAATTTGGGGTATCAAGTTTTTTGAAAGTCCAGTGGATATTTTTAATCCTTTTGCCACTGTGGTAGTTGGAACTTGATCAAAAATTTCTGATTGAGTTTACTTTTGTGGCAAGGATTGTGCTGATCATTATAGAGGATAGGTCTGAGAATATCCTAGAGAGATAGTTTAGTAATGGCAAACTTCTTCAACATGTAAATGTCATTAAAGTATTTAATTTCTCCATCATAAATGTAACTCAGTTTCACTAGATACAGGATCCTGGGTTGAAAGTTATTTTGTTTTAGGAAATTAAAAGTTGATGTCCACCTTCTTCTAGCTTGAAAGGTTTCAGCATTGAGATCTGCAGTCATTCTAATATTCTTCCTCTTGTAGGTTATGGATATCTTACATCTGGCTGCTTTCAGAATTTTCTCCTTCATTTTAACTTTGGCAAAGTTAATTATAATGTGTCTAGGAGATGTCTTATTCAGGTTAAGTCATGCTGGGGTTCTGAAACTGTCTGCTATCTGAATTTCAGAATCACTTGGCATGTCTGGGAAGTTCTCCTTTATTATCTCCTGAAGTAAAGCATCTGTGCCTTTTGAAGCCACCTCATTTCCTTCAGGAATTCCTATAAGGCAAATATTACCTTTCTTCGAATTATCCCAGAGCTCTCTAAGAGAATTATCCCTTTTTGTTCTCCACTTTTTTCCTCTTTGAGCATTTTGGACCATTCAGAAGGTTGTCTTCAATGTTAAAAATCCTTTCTGTACCTCCTCCATTCTGTTACTGAGGGATTCTATTGAATTATCAGATCATTGAGGGCTGCAAGTTTTTGTCTAAATGTGTCAAAATCTTTGATGATTTTTTCCCTTGAATTCACTGAATTCTTGAGACAACTTTTGAAATGTTCCTTGAATTTCTAATTCTTAACTTTACCTCCATTCTATTAATCTCATTTGCAATCCAAATTCTGGATTCAATTTCTGACATCTCAGCCATTTGTTTATGAACAGGATTTTCCCTTGTGTCTGGCATGTCATTCCTTGTGAGAGTTGATCTACTCTGGTTATTCTTGTTACCAGAGTTTTTCCACTGATTCTGCCCCATGATTATTTTATACCATTTGGCTAGGTGAGCAAATAAAGTAAAGCTGTGTTGGGGGCTCCAGGAGTAGTGATTGGCCAGTCCTTTGCCCAAAAGTTGGGACTGGTGTCTGTACCTTTTCCCCTAGAGCTTTGCCAAGGACCCGTAAAGTGCTATGGCCTGAGACACTGGGGACCTGCTTGGTGTGGTGGGGCTAAGTGGCTCTGTCTTGTTTTCAGCTATTCTCTGTCTTATCCTAGTGAATCAGTTACTCTGGGTTGACGTCTCAGCCGTGGAGAAATACCAGCAATTAAGTCACCCTGCCACCCACAGGCAACTTCTGGAAAAGGAAAATCAAAGATTCCCAAACATCATACCTAGGGTACCACTTTGGATAGTCCTTGCGTGATTGGCCCAGTTTAAGAAGTCCGAATCAATTGTCTCAGTCAGCACCAGTCTCAAGTGGGAGAATTCAGAAGGTCTCCAGCAAGTAGATAGCAGGGGTCTGCTGGCAGCTTGAGTATGACTCGCTCTGGTGCTCTGAAGTCAGAAGGACCCACCGAGCAAATGAATTAGTCAGGGAAGGTTGATGCCACCTTTCCCACCTTGCACCTCTGTGACATCCAGTCACTGGTAACATCACAGGGCTATCAGCCAGTTCCCTCCAAAGAGCAGGTGCTCCAAGTGTTTGCACCTGCCTGAGTCAAAGAGAGATCTTATATCTCCTCAGTCAGGGCCCTGCACTCTGCCACCATCTGTCAGGGGAAACTGAGGCCTGACAGCCTCGGGTGCTTAAAGGAATGTGGGGCAGTTCACACAGTTCCAGCCCTGGAACTAGATGTTGTTTCTGCCACTTATATTCTGGCAGAATTAGCATTTCTGTCCCAGCTCTATTCCCCTGCAGACCAGGTGCTATTTGAGTTCACAGAAAGTACTACTCAGCCCTGGTCTTGCAGCTGCCTGGAGGTGGCATGTGTGTTTTCATTGCACTCTTATGTTAGGGTGGGCATGATTAAAGCACACATTTAGTTCTGAATTTCTGCCTCTCCTCACCTGCTTTTGTCTCAGCTATGCTCCCCTGAGGGCCAGGTGCTACTTAGGCTTAGTAAAGCAGTCCTCTGGCTCAGCCCTGCTCTGGGAGTATGCCATCTCTGCATGCGTGTATTCTAGTCTCCATTCCACGATGCGCCGCCCTGGCAGCTATTGCCTCAAGCATACCCTTTATTCATGGGGCCTGCTTTTCTGTCCAAGATCTGTTCTGCCAGTGGCTGCCACTAGAGGAGATGCCTGACTTCCTCTGGTTGCCCAGAGAGGCAGGGAGTTTCTCTCCAAAATATCCCCCAGGGTGTCAGCCCTATTTTTCCCACCACTGCCACTTCCATGATGTGCTGTGGGGCATCGCCTCTCCCTCTCCCATATGGTTCCCTCAGTTCATCATCTTCTCCTTTCTCCCGTGCCGCAGAATTAGCACAGACCAGCAACAGTCCATGCATTGTCCATACCTCTCGAGAAAATGATCATGAATCTGGACTCCATGAAGGAAAGGCTTCCAGATCTTGGGGTGAGAGTGGAGGGGAGTGCTGGGAGTTCAGACTTACAGGTAGAGAATATATACAGTTTTATGCCTGGCAGGAGAGTTCCATGACACACTAGTAAGTCCTCTCTAGGGAAAAAGTTCCAGTTTTTAGAGGGTCTCTCCTGTGGGATAAAACAGGAGTGCATCTGACTTCTGCTCACTTGTTAATATAAACTATACTTTGAGCTGTTCTCATGCGGGAGGGGGCTCCCGTCTGGTTGGTGATGGATTTTGTATCTATTGTTTGTTTCCTTGGGGTCGCAACTCACCTCAGCAGGGTTGATGTGTGTTCTTCAACCTTCTCTCTTGGCTCAGCTCCAAACCATCAGCTTACTTGCTAAACTTCTGTCCTTTAACTCTCCTTCTGGACAGGAGCCTCTGTGGAAAACTGGCTCCCTGAATATCTGTATCTCTTGCAATGCTTGTGAAATTCTTCTCTATAATATCTTGGAGTCAAGTATCTATGCCTTTAAGACCATCCTCTTCTCCTTTAGGAATTTCTGTATGTCAGATGTTTGATCTTTAGGACTGATCCCAAAATTCTCCCAGGGAATAATTTGGTTTTGCATTCTATTTTCCTGTTTCTGTGAAGGCTTGGGAACATTCAAAAACCTTATCTTCAATTTCAGAGATCCTTTCCTGTGCCTGCTCAACTTTGTGACTAGAATCCAAAATACAGGATTCTACAGTATTTTGAAACACCTCAAACAACTTTTTCATTACCTTGAGTTCTGTTACATCTTTTCTCATTATATCCATATCCTTGATGATTTTTTCTTTGAATTCATTAATTTCTTGAAAGAACTTTTTAACAACTCTTTGCATTTCTATTTCTATCTTTTTCTCCATTCTATTCATTTTAATTTCAGGCATTTGTCTAGGAATTTCATGCTCTGCTGTATCACTTTTGTCATTCTTTGGGGGAGTGATCGACTTTGATTATTCATGTTACCAGAGTTTTTCCGCTGGTTCCACCTCATAAGTATTTTCCACAATTTGGTAAATAAAACTGGCAGGGTAAGATTGGATTTGGGGCCCCAGGAAGTGGAGTTATCCAGCCCTTTATCAAGAAGATGGTAGTGGTGATTGTGGCTTTTTCCCTATAGCCTTACAAAAGTCCCTTTCAGAGCTGCAGCCAGAGATTCTGAAGACCTGTTTGGTGAGACAGCACAAGTTGGCTCTATCTTGAAGTTAGCCAACCTTTCCTGTCATAACAAGTCATGGTGTTAGGCTGAAATTACAACTGTGGACTGATATAAGCAATTGCAGTGCTCTGCTCCCCACCAGTGATAGCTGTAGAAGAATCAGTCCTTCCCCTCTACAAAAGAACCGCTGTTCAACCTTGGAGGGTCCCCAGGTGGACAGCCCAAGTCAAGAGTTCTAATTATATTGTCCCAGGCAGTACAATTACTGCTCAACAGGGAGAGTTTAAAGAGTCTCCAGCAGCCCAGTAGCAATCCACAGGCAATTCTGTCCTTCAAACCCAAAGGACTGGATCCTGGTGCCTTCCAGTAAGCAAGACAGAAAAGTTTGCCCATCAAAGTCAGAACAGGGGCATCAACACCTCCATTCCACTGTGCACCACGGCTGGCAAACCTGAGGGGCTGGAGCCTGGTTCCCTCCCATGAGCAACAGAGTAAGAAATTTCATCCACCAAGGTCAGTCAGGAGAGTCAGCAGCACACTGTCATGGCATGTTCTCCTCTCCCTGAATCCTCCTGTCTCCATTCAAGTCACTGTTTCTGCATTGCTCTCCAGCAGCCCACACAATGCCCAGGCCTTTTACAGAATTGCCACACACTCTAGGCTCTGTGGGTGGTAGACCTTTAGACTGCCAGGAGAGGGGGGAAGGGTGGACTGGGAGTTCAGAAATGTGGGGAAAATATCTGTTTAATTTTATGACAGGAAGGATGATGCCTAGGCTTATAAGTGAGATCTCCCTGGAGAAGGAGGCCTAGTGTTTAGCAGCTCTCTCCCATAGGGTAAAACGACAGGTCTTTTTTTAACTGCTTGATTGTAGAGAGCCCACATCAAACCTCCCACATGGAGAGAGTCTCTTGTCTTCTTGGATCCTCTTTCTTGGAGTTGCATCTTGCCTCAGCAGAGATGATGTATACTTGTCTATCTTTTTTCTTAGCTCAGATCTCCACCTCTGCCTTCACTGATTCTCCTTCTGGCAGTATCTCTCCCTTTGGACAGGAGTCTCTGTCAAAAGTTGCCTCTATCATCTTCAGAGAAGATTCTATTCATCTCTCTTCCCCATTGATGTATGGGATTGTTGGTGGGTTTTGGGGGGTTTTTTTGTTTTTTTTTTTTTTTGTAGATTAATTGAAGTTCTGTGTAGATCCTGGTAATTAAACTTTTGTCAGATTCAAAATGTGCAAATATCCTTTCCCATTGGGTAGCTTATCTATTTGCTTTGGTTGTTGTCTCCTTGGCCGTACAGAGCTTTTCAGTTTAATTAAGTTCCGTTTGTTTATTGTTGCACTTGTTGCTATTGCTGTGGCAGTTTTCCTCATAAAGTCTTTCCTCAGGCCAATATCTTCCAGTGTTTTTCCAATTCTTTCTTTGAGGATTTTTATCATCTCATGCCTTAAATTTAAGTCCTTTATCCATCTTGAATTAATTTTTGAGTGGAGAAAGGTGCGCATCGAGCTTCAATCTTTTACATATGGATAGCCAATTCTCCCAGCACCATTTATTGAATAGGGAGTTTTCCCCCAGTGAATATTCTCATTTGGTTTATCGAAGATTAGATAGCTGTAAGTTGTTGGTTTCATTTCCAGATTTTCTATACAATTCCAAGTATCTATGTCTCTATTTTTGTGCCAGTACCATGCTGTCTTGACCACTATGGCCTTGTAATACAGCCTAAAATCTGGCTTTGTATTTATTACTAAGAACTGCCTTAGCTATACGGGTTTTTTTCTGCTTCCATACAAAGTGAAGAATCATTTTTTCCAGGTCTTGAAAGTAGGATGTTGGTATTTTAATAGGGATGGCATTGAATTGGTAAATTGCTCTGGGAAGTATAAACATTTTAACAATTTCCTTTCTTAGGGTTTCATAATTTTCTTTAATGAGGTCTTTCACTTCTTTTGTTAGGTATATTCCTAAGTATTTTATTTCCTTTGGGGCTATGGTGAAGGAAGTTGTGTTCTTAATTAACCTCTCATCTTGACTGTTGTTAGCACATACAAAGGCAAATGACGAATGGCCAGTAGACACTTGAAAAAATGCTCATCATTCCTAAGTATTAGAGAAATGCAAATTAAAATCACCCTGAGATACCATCTAACTCCAGTGAGAATGGCCTATATCACAAAATCTCAAAATTGCAGATGCTGGCATAGATGTGGGGAGAAAGGAACACTTCTACCCTGCTGGTGGGACTGCAAACTAATACAACCTTTTTGAAGGAAGTATGGAGAAAGCTCAGAGAACTCAACCTAGACCTCCCATTTGATCCTGCAATCCTATTAGTGGACATCTATCTAGAAGAAAAAAAAAACACTTTTATTATAAAGACATTTGTACTGGGCTGTTTATCGCAGCCCAATTTATAATTGCTAAAATGTGGAAACAGCCTAAATGTCCTTCAACCCAGGAATGAATAAGTAAGCTATGGTATATGTATACCATGGAATATTACTCAGTCATCAAAAATAATGGAGGCTTTGCAGCATTTGTACTAACTTGGATGGAGATGGAACACATTATTCTTAGTGAATATCACAAGAATGGAGAAGCAATCTTATGCATTCAACTGTGATTTGAGGACAATTAGTGACAATTAATGACATAGTGGAGCATGGGGGAAGGAGAGAGCAGACAGAGAGAGAAGGAGGGAGGGGGTGAGGGAAAGAAAACAAAAAAAAAAAGGAAAGAAAATAGTGACTAATTCTCACATAAATTGGATTCAGTTTTGACCAAAGTACATTACTTAAACATTATTTTTTAATTCAACTTTTTAATATGTTGTTTAGGATATTGTATCCTCACTTATAAGTGAAATATGTTTGTAATTTCCCTTTATAATAATATATTTTCTCCAATTTCAGTTATCAGGTGTATCCAGATCAAGTAGAATGATTTTGAAATATTTCTTCTTTTTCTATTGTCTATAAGATTTAGCATGATCTGTTTTTTGAAACTCTCCTTTACTTTTATTTATATAATATTAGTTGTCTATTTTTTGAGACTTTGGGAAAAAAATAAGAAGTTAACTGATAACTGCATACTGAGCCTCACAGTTAAAGCACTCTATAATGTCTTATTTGACAATGTGAATATTACTTTCTTGGCATTATTATTAGTAATATTGCTTAATATTTCGATGCAGTAATCCTCTGTTTTCTTTTCTGAATGTATTGATCTTCATTCTTCACGTGGTTTTTATTTCTAGTTCTTATCTTAAACATTGTTATTGTTATTAAATTTTAAGCCTTTTAAATTCTGTGAAGGCAAAAAGTGGAAGCCTAATTAAAAACATGTATATGTAAAAATAAAATATTTTTTTTAAAAAACTGCCCCTAGTCAGCCATCTTTCTTCCTCTTTTCCAGCATTAGGACACTATAAATAAAATATACCTGGGACCCCAGAAGATTATTATACATTGAAGCGGTTTTTATTACTGATTTAGAACAAAATTTAGAACCAAAAATCTATTTAAAATACATACACGTACACATATGCTGGGTATGAGAGGGTGAGGCAGAACAAGAGCAAGGGAAACTAAGGCTTATTGAAGTGCTTGATCTCTACTAGGAACTATATAGAGATTTTACACAATTTAGGGCTGAGATGGAAAGAAGTAAGGTCAGCAAAGTGTCTCTTGTATAGGCAGAATCAAAATCACCAATCAAAGATGGGTGTATCTGTTTTCAGGAATACAATTACAATTTCACAAGAAATCGATCTGAAGTTTCATGTTAGAAGAGGTCTGTGTGAATCAACATTATGCCAAGTTCAGCTGATGGAGGGACAGTTACCAGTATAAGGAAAGTCACATCCCCTCCATGTTTGGCATTAATCAGCCTCCAGCTGCTTCACCTGACAAGACATTGACTCTAGTTTACAGGTCGGCTACAAGGGATACTGACCAAGGTGGGAAGACAGCAGATGAGACAGCAGATGACAGGGACTTGAGATGTACTGGTAAAAATAGTCGGATGTTACAACATAGCTGTCTTCAAATACTTGAAAGACTGTTGTGTACAGAAAGGATTAGACTATATGTGTGTAGTTTTGGAAACAGCCTCAGGATCTCAGGGCCTCACATTTCAAGGAAGTAGATTTCTGTACATCAAAAAGCAATGAGTACATTCTTGCTGGTTATCAACTGATTTACATCTTTAGGAAAAGCATCTCCAATTTTCTCAGCCTTTATAAACACTCATTAAAACTAGTCACAGGACAGAATACCTTGGTCATCAATAAGTTAGCACAGGACTAAGGTACTATCTACCTGAAGGAAAGTGGTAGGAAAATGGGCTCAGAAAGGGCTGGGAACATGTCCTTCAGGGACACGTTCATATACATCTGACTCCTCACTTATGCAGCCCCTATAATAACCTCATGAATCTAAGAGATGAATATTCTTAAAGGTCAATATCATTTACTAAGTAAAGCATACTAAGTCACTTCCAGCCATTAATACTTCAACAAGAATATCTGATTAACTATCTTCTCACCCAGCACAACCTCCAAAATTTATGTATATTATTTTTACCTATTCTTAAGAATCTACATAACCAAAGCACAATTCTCCATAAAATTTTCCCCAGCACACTTACATGGCATCAGAGTATATTGGAAAGAATATAGACTATGGAGTCCAGAAGATGTGAAGTTGAATTCTGATCCTGCCACTAATACATATGAAGAAAAGAAAGTTTTCGCCTCTGGGAAAAATTTTTTCTTACAGGTAATATGATTATGAAAGCCAACAACAGAGTGGCTTTCTATAGTAAGCTATAGTAAAGAGTACATGACACAATAAGGGCAAAGTGTTAGTTTACTTTATGTAACAATGTTCATTTATTCTTTTCTTAACTCTTCTAGCCTTTTCCTTTTCTTCTAAAATTCTACAATATAGAAATGGCGATACATAGTGAATAATATATTTATCATCTTTTCCTCTGAGCTGGAGGGTATGGGTGGATGACAAGCTTTCAGGTAGAGGCAGGAATGAGGACAGGGCCATAAATAATAAATTATATATATATATATATATATAAAGGTAATAATACTATATATTATAAAACTATATATATATATATATTTTAACATAGTATGTAGCTAAACTCTATAAACTCTATAGTCACAGAGCAGGTGGTGTGAGAGTTTCCGGTGGGAAGGTTGCTCAGAAGAGGAGAAAGTCCTTGGAAGGAGGACATAGGGACTCTAAAGATACACATTATTGATGCCACTTTTCAACCTGTACCATCTACCCCTGTAATTTGGGATCACAACCACGTGGTGCGGAGTACATACAAAATGACATAGACATCTGGAACCAAACAGAAAACCAAGAGATGAAACTAACATCTTACAGCCACCTGATCTTTGATAAACCAAACAAGAACATACACAGGGGGAAAGAATCCCTATTCAATAAATGGTGCTGGAAGAACTGGATATCCACATGTAAAAGACTGAAACTGGACCCACACCTTTCTCCACTCACCAAAATTGATTCAAGATGTATAAAAGACCTAAATCTAAGGTATGAAACAATAAATAATCCTCAAAGAAAGTGTGGGGTGGCTCAGTGCCCATAGCACAGTGGTTACTGCGCCAGCCACATAACATCAAGGATGGTGGGTTTGAACCCAGCCCAGGCCTGCTAAACAACAATGACAATTGCAACAAAAAATAGCTGGGCGTTGTGGCAGGCGCCTATAATCCCAGCTACCTCGGAGGCTGAGGCAAGAGAATCGCGTACGCCTAAGAGTTTGAGGTTGCTGTGAGTTGTGATGCCATAGCACTCTACCAAGGGAGACATAGTGAGATACTGTCTCAAAAAAAAAAAATGTGGGGAAAACACTTGAAGCTATTGGCCTGGAGAAAGACTTTATGAGGAAGTCTTCCACAGCAATGGCAACAACAAAAATAAACAAACAGGACATAATTAAGCTGAAAAGCTCCTGTACAGCTAAGGAGACAACACCCAGAGCAAAAAGACAACCTACTCAATGGGAAAGAATATTTACATATTATGAATCAGACAAAACCTTGATAACTAGGATCTACAGAGAATTCAAATTAATCAACATAAAAAGAGCCAATGCAAGAGAGATGAATAGAACTTTCTCTAAAGAAGACAGACAAATGGCTAACACAAGAAAAAATGCTCATTGTCCCTAATTCTTTTTTTTTATTAAATCATAAATACATAGATCATGTACACGTTAATACATTTATGGGGTTCATTATGCTGATTTCATATGGAATAAGGAATGCTTACATCATACTGGTTAATATATACCTAATCTTGTTTACTTAATTATTATGTTACGACATTTATACTCTATACTAATAGAACCAACATGTACCCTTGCATTAGAGTACTGCAAATTAAAACCACCCTGAGATATCACCTAACCACAGTGAGAATGGCCCACATCACAAAATCTCAAAACTGCAGATGCTGGTGTGGACGTGGAGACGAGGGAACACTTTTACACTGCTGGTGTGACTGCAAACTAATACAACCTTTTTGGAAGGCAGTATGGAGAACCCTCAAAGAACTCAAACTAGACCTCCCACTTGATCCTACAATCCCATTACTGGGCATCTACCCAGAAGAAAATAAAATCCTTTTACCATAAGGACACTTGCACTAGACTGTTTATCACAGCTCAATTTACAATCGCCGAAATGTGTAAACAGCCTAAATGCCTAGCAACCCAGCAATGGATTAACAAGCTGTGGTATATGTATACCATGGAATGCTAATCAGCCATTTAAAAAATGGAGACTTTACATCTTTTGTATTAACCTGGATGGAAGTGGAACACACTAGTCTTAGTAAAGCATCACATGAATGGACAAGCAAAAATCCTATGTCTTCAATTCTGATATGAGAACAATTAATGACCTAGTACATGGTGGGGGGTGGAGGGGGGAGCAGAAACAAGGAAGGAGGGAGGGGTAAGGGGTCATGGTGTGTGGCACACCTTTTGGGGGCAGGACACAATTATAGGAGGGTCTTTATTTAACAAATGCAATCAATGTACCCTCAACAAATCCCCAAAAATAAAAAAAATGAGATAAGGACTGTCATAGAGAATTATTTGGTAAAATTTAAATTTCATAATTCCCAAGGCTCATCTGGGTGACTGTGTATAATTTGGAGACAGAATTTGGTTCTGGGTTGTTTCTACTACCTTATAATTGTGTGTGACCTTGAGCAAGAAATATGACTTTTCTAATAATAGCAATTATAACACTAGGTCATACTAATTGAGTACTTATCACGAGCCAGGCACAATTTCAAAAGCATTGCCTTTATCAACTCAACCCTCACAACAACTTATGAGATGCACACCATTATCTTCATTTTACAATTGAAGAAACTAAGGCACAAAGATGAATAACTAGGCCACAGTTGCCTAAGACCCTAAATTTACTCATATGTTAAATAGTGTAAAAATTCTTATAGAAATATTTTCCACAATAAAATGAGATATTCTATTTGAAAATGTTGTATAATCTGGACATCACTACATGACTGTTACTAAAGATAAATCAAGATATCAACATGATATTGGTCTGAGTTTTTTATCCCGGTGGGTATTTTCCCTCAGTTCATCCTCCTACAAAACTACTATACTCATTATTCCCAGAACAATGACTTCTTCAGACATCAAGTAATGAGAGTTCTCTTTCAGCAATACTTCCATTCAGAGTCTACTGATCCTAACTGTGTCTTTCACTGGAATAGCTTTGCCTGTCCACTCTGCATGAGTCTATGTGAGTCAGTGGACAAAAAAAGAAATCTTCCTCAACTGCCAGAGGTTGAAGGAAAAAGCATTAAAGCAAATTTCTCTTACTACTATAGATGTATGATTAGAAGATGTATATATAATCTACATACTTTTAGACAACCTTATTTAAAAGAAAATTAGACTATGGTATCCTAATACTTCCTTGCACCAGTGGCTAGAAGGATAATTATAACTTGAGCTAGTTTTTAAAAAATTGCCTTATTGGGAAAGCAGTACCTCCTTTCAGGAAACTGGCCCTCAGAGAGAAATGGTGCCTAAATGAGTCAGCAAATGAAAACGAGGGAGGGGGAGAAGAAGAGAACAATGTGAAGAGTCAAGACTCTCTCAGATGCTGCCTCAACTCATCAGCTTACAGAAGATAGCAAAAGGGAGAAAGTGACCACAGGAAATCACTCTTAAAGCAAAATAGGATATGATTTTGCTTTTACATATTTTATCTTCTATTTGATCCATATTAACTCTTATCTCCACAGTACTGTCTCAAATATGAAAATTTATTTTTCCTTAGCTATAGAATTATTTGATGAGCATGGTTCTACTAGGTGACTCTGCAAATCTAGGAATGCATCTCCAATTAACATGATTAGCAGAGTGTGACATGAATTTACAGCTGTACATGCCAGGTGACAAGTCAGCATTGGCACCTGGAAGCAAAGTGTATGGAACAGTGGTTCACTCTGAATTCACCGTCATCAGGATGGGGTGATGAAATGCCAGGGCACACCTATCCCCCAGTCTTCTTGTCAAATGCAGATGCTTAATCCATTGTTTCATAGTATTGGGAGCCTTGTACGTATTGAGGATTGAAGTGCATCAGGAAAAAACACTATTAAAGCCTATCATAACTTCTTAGGTTGTGAACTTCTGGGCTAAGTCTCATGTGCTCTTAGAATGAGGAAAGATGCAACTCAAGGTGCCTGTCCACTCACAAGAGGCAAAAGCATCTCATCTGAGGGGGATGACCAGTAGTGGAAATTGAATCCAACCATGAATCCTGCACTTTAATGAAGCACAGCAAATATTCAATTAATTATAGGGACAAAACTCAAACAAGGGGAAATCATGAAATACCAGAAACTCTTATTTAAGTCTTTTGAAACTAGACTTATCCAAAGTCCTAGGAAGTATACTGGAGGAAATAATCTTAAACATATAAATAAGGAGCAGCACTGAGAAAGGAAGAAAGTGGAAGGCAAGGCAGAGCTGTACTCAGATTCCTGTTCAGACATGTAATGGCTTGTGCAACTCACTTTCTCTCTCAGAGCCTATTTCTTCATTGTTACAATACTGGACACTACTACATTTATACAAGAAAATGTCGTCCCCTTGAACAAAAGAGACTACAAAAGGCACAGCCCCACTGAGTGAAAGTTTGGACAGCAGACCAGCCTCTTTATATAATTAAAATGGTTCTGCTGTCTCCAGCTGGATCCAGCCTGGGGTGGCGGCTCCCATTCACCTCTTCCTCAGGACAGTGCCTGAGTGTAAAGCACAGCTAAAGGATAAGGCACATGGGGACGCAGAATCCCCTACTTAAAGAATGGTGGAGCCAATTGTAGTGAGAAAAAGGAGTAATTAATTGGAAAAGGAATATAATGACTCCTGGGGTCTTAGAGTGAGTAGGTGGTCTATAAAAAGTCATTTTTATCATCAGAAAATTTCCGTACATAGTTTTTGAACCCAAAACTTTCTTTCAATCACTAGCATGCTTTAATACAGCCTGAAAATCCAGACTGGCTTGAATTTAACTAACACTGCCACACATCCAACACACAGTCAAACAAACTACTCCTATGTAATATGTACTGACATAATTGAAAATGGGTCTTCATTCATTTAAGTAGCACAGTTTTGACATAATAAAAACATTTTCATAAGCGGCACAACACATGTTCAATTAAAATTTACAGAGGTCTCCCCTGCCTCGTGGACTCTTCCCTTACCTATAAGAACACCATTTTGGAAATGAAGGAAAAAACAGGAGAAGGACGTGGTATTAAGTTTCAGTTCTGCACAATGGCACCTTTAACAAACCTGCCAACTAGTGAAAAACTAAATAGAGCAGTTTGAAAAAAATCTTTATTACTGCCAGTTAACGTTCATAGGACTCTGGGGTAACAAGAACTTTCAATGACTCAATGTTTATAAATGCTACTGTTGTCCTGCAAAACACATGTTTTAGACTCCTAAGAAATGTGGGTATCTTTTGCTATAAGGGAGAAGGTATAAATTTTAAATGGAGGAAAGAAGTAGTTAGGAAAACAAAACAGATATACATGAGCACTTGGTGGTCTTGAATTTGAATATCACTTAGATATGACTGGGTAACTTGTCCAGGTTTTCATTTTAACTTACCAATGGCTTGAACATAGAGAAAACATTCAAATGTATAACACAGTTTTTGTCTTTCTACTTGAAAGTTTGCCACCTTCTAGATGCAGGTGCCAAAAAAGGGCTAAATTTAAAATTTGAGATATCAAAATAACTGAGTTTGTGTTCACAATTCTGATAGCGTAATCATAACTCCAAATGATTGAGAAACAATAACATTACTGAAGTGACGTCAAGTCTCAATTAAAAGTCAGTGTTTCCATTACCCACCCACAGTATTTTCAGGATTTTATATATAACTTGATCATTAAAAAATGTTCTAGGCTGAAAACCTGGTCTGTGTCAATCTTGGACTAAACTAGTTTGCAAAGCTCTGAAGATTGTTTGTTCTCTTTCATCCTTTTTCAAGAATGTACTAATTTTAAATGCTACACATAAAACTGAACCAAAAAAATTTTAAACACCTGATGAGCCAATGCTATTACATGCATCACTAGTTTTTCAAAAGAAATTTATGATTTCTATAAACTCACCTTTTTACTTCTAACTCAAATTTATTTTTTAACTCAGTCTTTAACATATCCTTTCTCTAGTGGTTACTTCATCAAAAATATAGGAACTTCAAACTGGAACTTAACTTTTTTGTAGAAATAAACTTCAAATTGGAATTTAACTTTGTAGAAATAAAGTTTATTATTATGCCTTCCATTAAATTGGTTCTTTGTGGAATAGTGCTTTCATATGGGGACATTAAAAAAAAGGACAAGGGGATGGGGGGAGAAATAATGTAATGAAGAATAATAAAATACATGTATTTACAATAAAAAAAAAGGACAAGGAATACATTATGTTGGATTCTGACATTTAAAGTTATATTGCAGGGAGGAATAATAGTAGAGGACATTTGGCACAAATGAAAATATCTTTTTTTTTTTTTTCTGAGACTCATTCTGTCGCCCAGACAGAATTCAGTGGCAGCTCTGTACTCACTGCAACTTCCACCTCCTGGGCTCAACTGATCTTTGTCTTCAGCCTCACAAGTAGCTGGGACTACAGCAACACATCACCACACCTGGCTAGTCTTATTTATTTATTTATTTATTTATTTTTTGTAGAGCGACATGGACTTGCTATGTCAATCAGGTGAATGAATACTTGCAGAACTGAGTAACATATACATTTATAAGCTCAAATATCAACAAGCTGTGATATATTTACACCATGGAGCACACTATTCAGCCATTAAAAAAGACTGAATCTTTACATCCTTTGCATTAACCTGGATGGTTGTGGAATAATTGTTCTTAGTAAAGCATCACATGAACGGACAAGCAAGAATCCTATGTACTTAATTCTGACATGAGGACAATTAATGACCTACTATATAGTGAGGGGTGGAGGAAGGGGAGAGCCGAAGGAGGAAAAAAGGAAGGGGGAGGATCATGGTGTGTGACACACCATTGGGGATGGACACAATTATAAGAGGTACTTTTCCTAACAAATGCAATCATTGTAACCTGGTTTTTTGTACCCTCAATGAATCCCCAACAATAAAAAAAATATTAACCATCTGGTAAGTTATAATGTATCCCATAATGAAATACATCTAATTATGAATAACTCACTTTAAAAAATAATTTTTTTTATTTGGACAACAACTATAGTTATAAAATTCTTCCTTATAGTCCTAGAGGGCCTCATTAAGAGTTATCAAAAGGATTTTGGATTAAGAAGGACTATAAAATATTGCTAACTTTGCTACTAAGTCCAAAAAGGGTTGAACCCAATGAAATATAATAAATGTTCTTTATTACTATAACATAATCAAAATATCTTTATTTAAACACTATGCTTTATTAACATTTTAATAATGTTATAAGGTTGGTTTTTATTAAACATTAAAACTATATCTTAACAAATGCATATTATTAAGGCACAAAAATGAATAAAATATTGATACATGCTACAATATGAGGAACTTTGAAATTATGCTAAAAAAAGGCAGTCGCAAAGGCCTCTAATTGTATAATTTTATTTATATAAAGTGTCCAGAATAGTCAATCTAATAAAGTAGATTAGTGGTTGCCTAGAGTTGGTTGGGAAGGGAATGAGAAATACTATTCATAGACATAAGTTTCTTTTGCAGTTGATGACTGTTTTGGCATTAGACAGTGATGATGGTCGCAAAACCTTTCACATACACTAAAAACCACAGAATTGTATACTTTAAAATGGGTGAATTTTATGGTAACAATCATACCTTGAGAGGCATTATTTTAAAAGAACCTTTGAACTCAATGAAGTGGCCAAAATAAACTAACTTCAGCTCATCTAAATACATTTTAGATACATCTAACTGAATGTAAAAATTGTGCAGTAAGGGATAATGAATAATATACAAATATAAATTTTACTAAGAAATCCTTCACTATATTAAAGTTAATACTCTTTGATCGATGAAGAATTTTAAATTCCTTTTTATTTCACAGGAAAGGGTAGGTTTACTTTCTGTTATGTGTGCTTGTACTTATGAAAGTTCAGGAAATTTCAAACCCACAAATGGGTTCTTCAAAGAAAAACTGACAAGTTAAAGCTATTATTATAGTCTATTTCAAATATCCCAGGGTTTCTAAAGAAACCTTAACTTAAAATGTATGGATTGCATTCCATCTACTTGAAATGCTTTTTTTTTTTTCAAGTGACAATCACATACCCTAACTGGATGTTTCAGATAAAAACTTCAAAATACAATAGACATAAGACATTATTTCCCTATGAATACCAATAAAAAACTTCTCATTTGGAAAAAGAAACAGTATGTATCATTTGATTTTTCCCATAAAAGCATCAGAAATATTATATTGTGCTTTACAATAGGACTATGTCACTATCTTATCTATCATATAATAATATAAAGTTATCCAATTTTTGCACTCATTTGTCATGACATGAATTATATGTGTCTTTTTTACTAGCTATACTGTAAGCTGCAAAAACTGTGTGTAAATTTTTATTTTTAGGTTAAGGCCAATAATAATTACTTATAAGACATATAGAAACCTGATATCTAATACATGTTGAAGATTCATGAAAAAACTTAATCTCATGACCCAATTTTTCAAGACAAGACTTTTTCACATATACTTATACTATATCAGATTTCCAAATGACCAAAATATTCCATGGGTATATTGATACATAGCTTTATTATGCACACACATAATATGAAAAAGGAAGCACCTATAATACTCACAGTTGTAACCAGGTGTAATACGGTGTTGAGATTCAAGGCTGGCCAATGTGATGTGAAAAATGATGTGCAGCAACAGGAAGGAAAGACTGGTGAAGCACAGAGACTTTAGCAACCGTCCCGTATGTCCTAGGGGATGAAAAGCATAGAGATTTTATAAGACAACTTAAAATTTATGATGATGATGATGATGATGATTAGAGACAGAGTCTCACTCTGTTGCCCCAGGCAAGAGTGTCATGGCATCACAGCTCACAGCAACCTTAAATTCCTGGGTTCAAGTGATTCTCTTGCCTCAGCCAAGTAGCTGGGACTATAGGCACCCACCACCATGCCCAGTTATTTTATTTTTAGTAGAAAATAAAAATTCTTGCTCAGGCTTGTCTCATACTCCTGAGCTCCAGTGATCCACCCATCTCAGCCTGCAAAAGTGTTAGGACTACAGTTGTGAGCCTCAACACCCAGCCTAAGAACTTAAGATTGAACACATTCATTCTATCTCTTGTATAGTTCTTCATAGAACATGTTTCCATATAACCTATCATGTAGACTGACTCAAACGTATATGCAGTATAATAATTATTTTAATTATTATTCTATAATTAATTAAAATAATTAAAAGCTACCTTATTCCCTTTGTGACACTATATAATTGGCTTTATATTTAGTAAAAATTTTCTGTAGAAGAAATATGCTCACCTATTTATACATGACATGTTGCTGTGGAACCACAAAAAAAAAAAGCCCTTGCCCCGAAAATTTTATAAGGAAATGATGACAACTTTGAAGAAACCGATAACCCCTATCTGATAAAAATAGCTTTGGAAAGTAAAAAAGAAAGAGACCTGCCTAAAACATTTTATGAATTTGGAGTAACTTTAATTTCAAAATCAAATAAGCCTGGGAAAAAAATTATAAGCCCATTTGACTTGCAAACATAGCACAAATTTAAGAAAAGGAGAAACAACTGAAATAGCATAGTAAAAGTATAATGCATCATAAAACATCACCTAGGGCTTGCTGCAGAAAAACAAATGTGGTTAACATTAAGTAGTTGATAAGTGTAATTTATACATTAGTGGGCTGATATCCTGATCTTCTCAACACATACAGAGATGACATTTCATAAAGGTCAAAACCTATTTATAATTTCTAAAACACTAAGAATGCTAGGAATGGAAGGAAACTTTCTTAAAGAATTTATAACATCACTGAAGAAACATTCTGCTCATGTTGAAATTTTAGGCATAGCCCTTCCACTGTCAGAGAATAATCAAAGAAATATCACCAATTAACATATCAACGGGGGTACAGGCCAATTCTATGAGATAAGAATAAAAAGTCTTAATAACTAGAATTGTTTGCAGGTAATATGATCAAAAGGAATTATTTTCAGATGATATCATCATCAATACTAATGTCAAACTGAATCCATAAACCAACTATTAAAACAAATATAAGAATTTAGGAAATGATTCAGAAACATCAATTCATCTCTTCTATAGCAGCAATAATCAAATACAAAATAAGAGACAACTTTATTAGCAATCAAAACTGAAATGTAATGGGGTTGTCAATGTGTCAGTATCCTACAGGATAGGAGATAAGCCTCAGTAGTTGAACATCAACACTAATGTGGGTATTTCTGTGAGTTCACAGATGTTAATAGAGTCCATAATTAACTGACATTAATGTAGGGAGACTATCCTCCATAATCTGGGATGGCCTGATTCAATCAGTTAGAAGGCCTGAAAACCAGGCTGAGAGGCTGGGTGTGTGTGTGTGTGTGTGTCTCTCTCTGTGTGTGTGTGTGTGTGTGTGTGTGTGTGTGTAACAGAAAAGAAACTCTACTACCTGTGGAAAATTTTAGCCTGTGCCGATGTGCCATGAATTTTGGTTTCCCATAATCTTCCCTTCCTTAGTCAGCTCTCATAATCAATTGTGTAAGTAAATAATTCTTGAAAATAAATCATATAGAGAGAAAAATATATATCCCATGGGTACTGGTATTGCAGTTGACACTCAACTGATAAGAGTATTTAAGAATTAACCTATAAAAAAGTAAGACTCTTATGGACAAAATTATAAAAAACAAAAAAGCAAATAGATATAAATAAATGAAAATATATCTATTACATTCCATATGAAAGGACTTTATATGATAAAAATGTCAATTTCCCTCAAATTTATTAGAAATTCATTACAATTTCAAATAAAATTCCAATAAAAACTTTTATGCCTTCAACAAACATATCTCAAAATATATAAAATCCCAGGTGTGACGGTTCACACCTTATAATCCTATAAGCCCTTAGGGAGGTTGAGGGGAGAGATTCACTTGAGGCCAGTATTTTGAGACCAGCCTGAGCAACATACAGAGTCCCTGTCTCTACAAAAAGCAGAAAAGATTGCTGAGCATGGAAGCTCATGCCTATAGTCCCATATACTTAGGAGGATGATATAGAAGGATCATTTGAGCCCAGGAATTTGAGGTTGCAGTGAGCTACGATAACTGTAGCAGGTAAAAGAATGAGATCCTTACCCCTGTATATGTATGCATATACACAAACATACATACATATATATAAAAGAATGCTTTGTAGAGTTCAAAAAACATACTTTAAAGTGTATTAAATGTAATTCGAAGTATAGAAGAACAAATGGTACCGTCATTTCCCCTAGATTTCTTCCCACCCTCACAAACTGGACTGAAAATTTCTACCACATGTCTTTAAGTTGAACATGGTGCTCCTCTCTGCTCCACCTCTAAATCCTTCATTGAAAAAGCTCAATTTTCTACTTCCAATTTTTTATTAGCATATTATTGAAGCCAAAAGAAGAGTAGGGTTTTTTCCCTCTTCCCTCCCATTTACATCTATCTTTTATTACCTTGGCCATATGTCTTATCATAACTTTTAAAGAGTTGTAGATTCTTTGAAAATGAGACTTACAATGAAACTGATATAGAGAGAAAAACAGTGTCTGGGAGTACAGGAGGATGACAGTTAAGGGACAAAGGAATTGGACATAGAGCTGTCAGCGTCACAAGTCTCCTGTCCATTTCTCTTAAATTTATCATCCATGAACAAGGCTCATTTCTTCTACAACTATGTCACCACAACTTTGACACAAAGGGTCCTCCTTCTGATTCCTACACTCAAACCTTTTTTTAAAGCTGGCGCTTTCCCCATCTATAATTCCTTTTCACAATTTCTATTGTACACTCTGCTGAAACACACAGATAAATAAATGCAAATACAAAGATTTAAGTTTTCAAAGAATCAGAAAGCAATGACTACATACAGAATTTTTTTTAATAAGCTTAAAGAGTAATAACTTTTTTCTGAGCAAATTGTGTATTACACTTCAATATCTGTGGGGGGAAGAATCAGGACAGGAGGCAGGAAGCAGCACAGCTTTCTCTCCAGAAAACATAAGGGCCTGCAGCTTAGTTCTCGTTCTGAGGTACCACACTCTTACTCCAAACACATAGAAATGGCAGGTAAAATATGGTACAGACACCCAGAAAGACATAACCAGTGACTAGCATAAGATAAATATTCTAAGGGCCAGAAATAGAAGAGAAACGCAAAGCTGTGCACAGGCAGGCCTTGAAGTAGGCAGTAGAATCGAAGCTGGCTCTAGATGTGTGCCTCCTCACGTGCTCTGTGGGAGTAAGGAGGCCACAGTTAGGAACACTAATTAAAACAGGGGCTCAGTTAACTTTCCCTAGAGATTTTAAGGATGCCTCAGCAAGGATACTTGGAGAAGAATCTGTTCCTGACAACTCTGTGATTTATGATTTACAAGAAGCTGTATATTTAGAGAGGAGAGAGAACATAGACAGAGATACATTGATCAAGCCAAAATCTCAACATTATCGAAAGCCAGAGCTCTAAGACATAAGGATATGACCTAATTCTCCACTGGGGTTCTATGGATACCCTAGGTGGGGACAACTACAAAGCTAGTAAAAGGAAGGATGAGTAAGTGGTCAAAGAGAAAGAGAGAGCCCTGGAATGAGAGCAAGAGAGAGGGAGGGAAA
>CAUYON010060332.1:0-22536 GCA_963573935.1 Arctocebus calabarensis
ACCTCCAGCTCTTGGGCTTAAGCGATTCTCTTGCCTCAGCCTCCCTAGTAGCTGGGACTACAGGCGCCCGCCACAGCGCCCGGCTATTTTTTTGTTTGTTTTTGCAGTTCGGCCGAGGCCGGGCTTGAACCCGCCACCTTCGGTATATGGGGCCGGTGCCCTACTCACTGAGCCACAGGAGCCACCCAAACATAAATATCTTATATATATATTTTTTGTTTTAAATTTACATGGTCACTTTTGTTAAGGGAAAACAATATATTTAATGACACATTTGGAATCTTTTAAAAATCCACTGCTATATAAAGCTAAGAATTAGAGAAAATTTTTGAATGACTGAGAACAAGGAATTTTTCCTTTTTTTTTTGTATAACCTGTGTACTATATATCATATATAGGTATCAAATATAATTTTTGTCAAAGGAAACTGAATCGAAATGATATGATTATAAAGTGACTGAAGAGAAAAAAAATGATTTTCTCTAAGGCTAACAGAACAAAATTATTTCATCTAATCATTTGAGAATATTATTTGTTAAGGAAATATACACATATATTTTAAGATTAATATTAAACATTACAGGCTGTCCATGAAGCTCCTGTGCAATATAAAATAGACAACTATGATAGTAAGAGAATCAACATTTCAAAGTACAATATAAAAATTGTTATTTATTACATTTCCACAATTATTTTGCTATCTCATAATTTTAAAAAATTATTAATTATAGAAAATGTTACATGGTTGGTTATATAATTCATGTCTTTTTTTAATAATAAACCTCAAACACGTGTGATCACTTAATTAAAAGTAATAACAGTACTGCGTACTGTCATCTCCCCAGAGAATATTCTTTATGCTTTAAGCTTCTTCTGTTGATTTTTTTACAGTACAATTATCTGTTATTATTTAAGTTTAAAAGTATCATTTGCCACTGAAACTAGAATCTATAAAGTCCGCAAAGCACAAGGGGAAGCAGAGATCAGTCAGTGGATTAAATATATTTTCCTTGGCCATCTCCATTTCTGGGCTGGAATTGCACACTTTCACTTCTTACATAGATAAAATTAACCAACACACAGGTTAAACTGTGAAAAAAATGCTATTCAGATTTTTTTATTCAACTTCGTGTATCTGAATTGCTCCCGATGGCTGAGCTAAAAGGAAACTCCCTGTTACTGCCAGCAGCACTTTGCTCTTATTTTCAAAGGAGCAGAACAGGGTAAAATACAGGCATTGTTTTTTTCTTAAGTTAAGGATTTCTAATGTTACTACAAAAAAAGAATAAGTGATTTATTCCTTGTGTAAACAAAAGTTATTATAGTAATAGCTCTTTAAATCTTAAATGTTGTTTTAGATAGAAATTAAAACCTTGTTTCACCTTCATTTTTACTATGTTATGAATATTTCCCCTGCCTTGTCACCTTTGACAGAGATTTCAGAGGGTGTAGAATTGGTTGTTCAAGTGTAAGTTTCCTGCTAGTGTTAAAATTATTTAATTCTTACTTGTTGATGTTAAAATCCCGGATCTAAAAATGTTTGCATTCTTCTAAACGTAAGTCTGTACTCTGATAATAGAAAAGCCAGAATAAAGATGGCACCTCATGCTTGCAAGTAGCTAATGTTCCACTCAGAAACCACATTGAAAATAATGCAAAATATGGCCACGTTGACAAAATTGGGAGATTCATGCCATTAGGGAATGCCTGCAGGAATTTAAAGTAGCTTTTGACAATGACCATCCACTAACAATTAATGATGGACAAATATGTTATAAACAAGTGAATCATTTTAAAGGCAATTATTCATGAGAATCTCAGTAAGTAAGTGTAACAAGTTCTAGAATTACAGGATTGTGGGGAGATACAGCAGGGAAGTAAGGACCCAGGGCAACGGAAGATGAGCCCATGTAGGTGACATTTGAATTGTCTTTTAAATACAGAACACACCGTAAGTTATTGATTGCAGAACTGAAGTTCATTATGACTGGCCTGTTGCTCATGCTAACACCTACTAGGCAATTAGAAAATGTTTATTAAATAAGCAAGGAAAGAGATGAGGCAAGAAGCTAACGAGCTGATTCTGTAGAGTTTATAGGCTAACATGCATAGCTTTAAGGCATTTGACATCCTTTGGCTGATAGGAGAAAGGAAGGGGTGTGAAGCTAGAGAAGAAATATCATTTCACTTTTTATCTGGGTAGGATGTGGAAGGTAGTTTAGTGGGCTGGGATTTGGTGGTGGAAGTCCAGTTATCAACTATTGTGATTATTTACAGAATGACGATGATCAATGTCCCTTTTTTGCTTGCTTGTTCTGCTTCTTGGGAAAGAGAAACATGTTAGGTCCCAGTCTGTGAGAATTGTGCTAAATGACAATGCGATAGCTCCAAGTTTTAGTGCTGGGCCTTAGAGGATGAAACTAGGTGAAGGACATCCCTTCAGTTTTCCTATTCAATACGCAACTGATGGGTTATCTTGAGATATATTGATAATTGAGAACCTCCTGCCCCTCTAAAAAAGTTACTCTATAAAAAGTAAATATCTCAGGAGATTTGAAATAAATAAAACCAAAGTCACACACTACCCAAAGAATATAGTTATAAAATGAAAAAAAAATATTTGTATCAGCAAAACTCTGCTTCTTTCTGACTTAAACCCAAATGTCTCTATATTTGAAAATTATAGAGTGAAATATAGGATAAAATATGTGTCCTCAAAAATACAAAGAAATTCTCTAATACTGTCTTTTGCTGACCTATTTTTATTAAATCTGAAGTGTAATTGCACGATTCACCATTTGTATATAAAATATTTTTAAAGTTTCTTTCAAGTACAAAGCAACTTTCTAATATAGTTTGACTCAAATGTAGATCGTGGAAAGGCAATTAAAAAATAAAATTCCTTTTTACCAAAGAAGGTATATCTAATAGGGGAGGTCAATATAAACAAAAACAAATGAAAGAAGTATGAATTGTAGGGATGGGTTTATGTACAAGTATAGAATGTATCTAGTTTAGATGTTTAAAACAAATACAATGGAGATGAGCGTTTTGGGACAGAGTTGTTAAGAATTAGAATTATCCAGGCAACTTGAATAAAGCACAAATAGTCCCTCTCTTTTCTCATGGAATGTTACAATTATCTGGCGGGCATCTAGGGTCATAGGTCATCGTGCTTACTGTCAAAGAACTCCTTTCAAATTTCCCTTCATTACTAACCATTTTATTAAAACATAAATTCCACAAAGACAAGAACTTCATTGATTCACACCTTTTCTTTTTTTTTTTTTAACTCAAGTGCCTAACACCTGCCATAGGCATAGTAGCTTTTCTCAAATATGTGATAAACTGACTTGGTGAAAGCTTATCCCATGTTGGAGACCTGAAATAAGACTTATTTTTCACATACTGTCAACTGCTATTCAGTGTAACTCAGGTCCACAAATACATGTACTCACCAGCACTAGTCATTACAACCCCAGTGTTTATTTTATTCCTATCCATAATCATAAAAAAAAATGAAATACGTGGACAAACAAATGAAGATCCAAAGGTGTCGGGACTTAGAGTGTGAGTCACAGTACAATTCCTCTTCTGACCATATATGAAATCACAGATGTGACTAGTGATACCTTTATTCATATGATTATTGAGAGGAATAAATACAAAAACATATATTAAAAGGCCCATCGTGAGTCCTAGCACCTACAAGCTTCCAGCTGAATAAAGGATTTTAAATTTTGAATTTGAAAATCAGAAATGGGAAGTAAGTGATGTGAGGACCTGTATGAGAAAACATCAATAAAAGAGAAATATTTATAGAATGACATAAAAAAAAAAAGAAATCATGAGTCATAGAGAATATGTTTTCTTATCAGTCCCTGAAAAACACCGTCATTTCTCTTTTAAAAAGTAAATGGGACTGAAAGTAAGGACTCATGTAAATGTGGGTCTTTCATTTGCCTCAATCATTTGGGTCAACAATTTCAATATGCTGACAAAATGCATGCACACACCTTTGGAATCATAAATAAGATACGCTCTGAATTCAAGCGGGCATCCGCTCCAAGGTGTTAGTGGTTGATGATCACACAGTCACTAAAGGAAATACGTTCAAGTACTATCCAGTCCTGCTTCATAACATGGTAACAACAAATCACACAGGGATTAATATTTTAAAGTATTTTTGTGAAACTGTATTCCATGTGGTTCCTTGTTACCACCGACTGGTCAAACAGTTTTAAACTAATTAGTGAATTGATTTTTCTTTCCTTTAAGCTTCTTTTTTTCCTCCATAAGAGCAGTAGATGAGTGGCTAACAATTTCTCAAGTGAATGCATCAGAACAAAATTATCGGTGTTAAATAAATGATATTGCTCATACCAATCTTTATAATTATTGTTGACTTATTAAATAAGAAGGTTTTTTTTTTTTTTTGAGACACAGCAAGTTAAAACTCTTGGGCTTAAGGAGGAGAGTTACCACTTGTGCTTGCTTCAGCCTCCTGAGTAGCTGGTACTACAGGGGCCCACCACAACAACCAGCTATTTTTAAAGATGAGGTCCCTCTGGCTCCACCTGGTCTTGAACCTGTGAATTAGGGCAATCCACCTGCCTCAGCCTCCCAAGTGCTGAGATTACAGTGTGAGTCACCGTGCCTGGCAGAAGTGTTTTTTTTTAAAAAAAGAAAAATAGGATATATCCAATTTATAAAATTAATAATGGCTAATATGAATTCATTATTATAAATAAATATTATATGAATATTTGATTTAAATTTTGATTTATACTTGATTTATTTTGTATTATACTTAAGTTCATATTATGTTAGTTATACAGAAATATACAGTGCTCTGGATAAAAACCTTCATTTTGAAGGATAGAACCTGGAGATTCCAAGAGGTTAAGTGATGTTACAGGCAGAGTAAGGACTAAAAGAAATAAAGCCACCAGATATATCCTGTATTGTAAGAAAATATGAATAAAGGGAGAAATATAACTATAAGAAAATAATTTCATAAGATTAAGTGATATGTAAAAATTAAAAATAAGATATCTAGTAAAAAGTGTGGATTTTTTGAGTGATATGTCTTGAATTATTGAAAACATAATATATAAACATATTCATAAATTCTTCTGTTGGAACAATTACAAATTCATTTTGTATCTGCTGTTGGGTTTAGGTTTGCATCAGTGAAAAGAAACACATGAAATATGGAGGCATTTTAATTAATTTAAGGCATGATTCATCTATTTAATTTTTTTTTTTTTTTTTTTTACAGTTTTTGGCCAGGGCTAGGTTTGAACCTGCCACCTCCAGCATATGGGGCCGGTGCCCTACTCACTGAGCCATAGGCACCGCCCTGATTTATCTATTTAAAAAATCTATATCCCTATTCAATTTTCTTGTTTTTTCCTTCATTGATTCTTTCAAATATGTTAAATAGGGATTTCTCATTAAATATGAAACCCCAAAAGTTTATAAATAACACATAAGTGAATTTCAAATTGAGTTCTACAATTAACACAGATAATTTACATTTGTAAAAAAAAATCTAAGATGAATGCCCTCTCTATGTAAGTCATCAGACTATGGCTAATATATACTGGATTAAATATATGCATGTAATTTTTATTACTAGTGAAAGTATTATTTTTGTCCACTACACAAAACAAAACTTATTAGAAGAAGAAAACAAAACAAGTAACAAAGGTGTTGTACCGTGTTCAGACAGCATACACCTGGACAAACTAATGTTTAATTGTCTGCTGGGAGATACGTTGATTATGTCACCAAGAGGGAGGGTAGCACCAAATCCCACCTTTGATTAAGCCGGGGGCCTTGAACTGGACTGTGCAGTGAGAAACACTTTGTGGTTGGAATTTAGACACTCCTGTAATTGAATCCTGGTACTGCCTTATCCAAACAGTGAACTTGGAATAAGTTATTGTAATATTTGGAAATTTGTCTTTTTCTTTTCTTTAATTTATAAATTTTGGAATAATCGTTGCTCTCCTATAGCCGTACAGTGGGGTATATATGAAAATGTATCTGAAGGCTCCTGGAATAGAACCTGGTCTATGAGTGTTCCATTATTGTTTACTGCTGAATAAGCAGTCCAGGTCTCTTTCTAGGATCTTCTGGTGATCTAAATGGGGCATCTATAAGTTCATCAAAGGTGGGGGCCATGCTATTTTTTGAGCTAAAAAGGAACTTCTGAAATGTGTGTATTAAGCCTGGGGTCAGGCTTCATCTTTCTATCTCTTGCCAGCAGCTTATTTTTGATGTCCAAGTGGTTTGGACAGGAGAGAACATTCCCCTCCAATCTCCCTTTTTTAATGTCGCTTAAAATAGGAAACTGGGAAAATGCATTTGGTGATGTTACTGGTATTTGGAATTGAAATGGGGAGTCAGAGAAAGAAAATGTGAAAACACATTTGACTATTTTAATAAGGTTAGAAGTGTACCTAAGTCTGCAGGTCATCTGTCCATTTTATCCTGAGCTATATTAATAACACTATTTAAAATCAATAGGCACGCTTACTCTGCCTTCTAGATCTGGATTATGTATCATTTCTTTCGGTGAACTGTCAGGCCCAAGACCGGCTAGGTCTCGGCTGGCTTAAGTAGGTTCTGGACATGGACCCCACTAAGATATCTTGCTCTGGTACAATTTCTCTTAGGTGGCTGAGGGCAATATACTTTAGCTACAGAGAGAGAGAGAGTGTGTGTGTGTCTTAGAGAGAGTAATGCAGTCTTCTTAGAAAGATAGATCTTAGTCTTTAGCAGAGCTTGGTAACCTTCAGCAGAGAGATGCCCTGCTGGCGTTCTGCAGGCAGGAGAGGAGACAGAGTTAGAGTAAGGGAGTCTGTGATAGAATGCGAATGCTCCTGTCTGCCTTCTCCTCCAGCCTAATATAAGGCTGATCTTGTGCCTCTCAACACCACAGGTGTAGAGACTGCTGATTCACCATTGTTGTCATCTCACGAGCTCTCATACTCCTTAGGAGAGCTAAATCCCTCTCTATGCCCTTTCCACCCAGGTGTTCCATTATTGAGCTATACAGGTATTTCTTATAACTCTCACTCCTCCTAGCCATAGGCTATATGGGCTGCAACACTGAATCTCCTCCCAGCCACCCACATTGTACTTCCCGAGGCTCTTAGTTTCTGAACATGCTGTGTATGCTACTATTTTTATAACATCACTCATGGGTAAAGCTGTTAGTTTCCTATTTAACAGGAATGGCTCCCCCCTTCCTGATGGAGCTAGCATTTTTTTTAGCATGTCCAAGGGCCCAGCCCACACAGGTGACTAAGTGTACAAACCAATATTCAAGTCATGAATTTTCCACTTGATATTCACTTTCCAAGCTCTGCTTGCCTTAGGGAATGACCATGAGATCCACTTCTGGGTAGAGAGACATGAAGAGAACTCTTATCAGAGAGTTTCTTAGGAAAACTTTTCTTCATGTTTAAAAAATAAGTTGTACTTTCTTTTTACTTTCACTGATAGCTTTCTGCCTTTGAACAGACCTGATATATGATATTTGACTCTACTGTCCCATATTAAAAGAAAATGGCAACAAGGTGAAAAAAAAATAACAGAGTAGAAGAATGGAAACCATTTCAGTCCTTGGTGATATCATCAATCTGCCATTAGACTGATGTTGAAACTTAGGAGTAGCAGAGTTCTTGTAAACAATGCATCTTTCTATGGTTCAGAAAAATATGATTAATTTTTATTTGCATATATTTCTTTAATAAAGAAACTGAATTTAAAAGAAATATGTTTAACACTTTTAACTTCTATGTCAGTATTATAATATTATCATTGGCTGTAGGAGTAATGTCATCATAACTTAAAGATTTATATATATTCTTCTAATTTAAGATTTTGAAATAATAATGATCACAATCTGATTGTTGAATGACCTGGATCTTTGGTTTATTACATTGTCTTAATGGATGCAGCAGAGATTTCACTATTAATTTTGTTATAAATTCAAATTCATGTTAATGCTGATATACCAAACACATGTGTAGTATGTTCAATTTACCTCTACTGAAAATTTATTTCTCAGCCTTTTGAAATGAAATCCTGTTGACTTTTAAATCATGCAAAATGCACTTTACGTAATAGCATACAAAATGATGAAAAATAAAAGTAGTTGATCAGATGAATACAATAAGAATAGAGATAATAAGCAAAAATCAACCTACATTAGGTCTTTATATATTCTTAATAAAATTCCCCAATGTAAGTAACTTATTTTTATTAAAAAGTGATGGTAATTAACTAAAATCATACTCCTACTAATGTCCTGTAATGAAATAAACATAATTGTCTCTTTCTTTAAAGACTACTTAAACACAAACATATCATCTTCTAGTAAAAAACTTCTTTAGATATAATGTAAAATGCATAATATATTATGTAATGCATTAGAAATAAAGAAAAAATACTAGAGAATTTCTGGTGACTCTTAATAGAAACCAACAAGGAAAAGGTTAGTAAAAACATTTATAGCTAAAGAAGTGTAATTTGTAACAAGGAGGATATGTTTGCCCCTTTTAATAAATTATGTATTTTATGGTCATTGAGTCTTGGTAACATTCTACTTCTGACTGGATTATAGGCATGCTTCTCAAATATTTCAGTCTCGCAAACTACTGACACTCTTGGAAAACATGGAAAATCTTGAAGAGCTTCTGTTTATGGAGGTGATATATATCAATATTTAACATGTTAGAAATTAAAGCAGAAAATTCTGGAAAGAACTATGGGATAGCTCTGATCCTATTAGTGAGGAGAGCAATAAAGCCATCAAATATGATAGAGCCTTTTGAAAACTCACCTCCACACAGAACAGAACAAGATTAGAAAAGGCTAAGAATGTCATATTATTATTTAGCAAATAGTTTTGAACTTCCAGATTCCCAGGAGTCCTCAGCTCTTACTATGAGAACTACTGGACTACGGAAAAAGGAGAAACAAATTGGAGCACAATGAATACAGCAATGTTTCTGGGGGGTGTATTGTTTCTCAAGCAAGTATAGAAACAGAAAAATTGACCAGGGAGAAAAGATAGAGACAGATAATCTATTGAAATGCCTGCAACATGGTAAGCATTTTTCTAATTCTGTTTAAATCTGGTCTTGCTTATGAATGAGTACATTAACTATCATGAAAACTGCAAGATGGCTCAGTTAGCTAAAAGTAGAATATCTGTTATAATTTGAGACTTGCCTTGAAGTCAGTTTTATCTCTTAGAAAGTAGACATAAATACAGGCTTACTCCTGGCTTCATTCTGATAAATAAGAAAAAAACTGATGTTGGTTTATGTGTAAGTGATAGAAACCCTGAAAGACATGAGCTTCTTATATTTGGAATAATAAAGAAAAGAAACTACAGTCAGGCAGAAATGTTAGATGAGCAGGGTCCAATGTTTCCAAGAATGCAAACCTGGTTTTACTGCTAGAATTTATGAAAGGTGGGGATAATAAAGTAAGGGGGAGTTTTCAAAAATGGCAATGTAATTGTATAGTTAAATATAATGCTACTAACAAAGAAATGGGGTAAGTCTCTTCTAAGGATATTTGGCTCACAAGAATTTGATTATCTCAGAACTGTGAGTAAATTAAATGAAATGAAAAAAGAATGAAGCAAGTGAGCACAGAGGAAAAGAGGGAGGTAAGAAAAAGACAGTAAATATAGTTACAAGTCAAGGTGGGAATCTTTCAATTTAAAGATGCCAAAGAAATTAACAATGTAATTGTAAACTTTAAAATCTTCCTATGCTTCCTTAGGGGGAGAGGGGAACTAAATTATCTTTCAGAGGTTTTCCTTATATAACTATTTTCGATAGTCTTTTTGTCTAATTTGAGTTGATTCATTTTATCATTTTATGATATACTTACTGTCAATTATGAGTTTAATGTTATTTTTAAGATGAATTGTAATATTTATGCTCGTACCATTACTATAAAAGCAGATTTAGAATTCATCCTCATTCTATTTACTTATACTTTCTGTGCTATTTCAATGTTCTTTCAATACAATAAAATAATTGTTAAGTAATTAATGATACTTGTTTCCATCACAGACAACTGGTAAAGATAGGCTGATATTTTCATTTTAGTAAATTTACTGATCCAAACAAATCCCTAAAAGGAAAATCTGAGGCAAATCATAGTACAGTTTTAACCTTACTATTTCTATGAGCTATGTTTTTTTTTCTTTCTCCCCCCCCTTTGCTTCAGTTCAATAACTTTACTGAATACTCTGCTTATTATTTCCTCATTTCTCTTTATTATTCTGTTATAAACGACTTAAGCTAGAAATGAATTTTTAAGATGTTGGTTGCAACAAGAAAGTGCAAATAACTGGTGGCTACTGTGATAGCAAAATTGGCAATTGCACAATTTACAAATCCATCTCTCTTTGCAGAAATACTTAGCTACGACTGAACAAATCCTTTTACATAGAACATTCCCCCCCACCCAATACATAGGTTGTATAAATGGGCACTGACCAAAGCATTTGAAAGAGAACATAGAGTGTTTTTATCCATAGATCCCCTGAACATAAAATAGATTATTTAAATATTATAAGGAGAAGGTGATAGTCACTTATCTCCCCTGGGTCTGAAGAAGCAAGAAGAGTTGGAAGTTGTTATTACACCACTATAGAAGGTAACTTAGAATGGTCTGAAGGTTTGGAGACTGGATAAATGATGCATGGATTTTACTCTGGCTTTAAGAAGGAAATGTTCTTGTGCCAACATATGGGGCTAAAGAATGTTTCTCCTTTTGTGATCCATATTTTTTCCTAATCTAACACATAATCTAAACCTTGGAGTCTTGTAAATATGGTGACCATATATCTTGGTCTTTCCAAGATAGAGCTGGTTTACCATAGTTAACCCTGAGTAATTGTACCAGTGTCCCATCTTACTCTCCAAAATGTCCCAGTCAGGAAGAAAATTATATGATGATCTTATGAATAAGGAGTCTAATGTGGAATGGAACACTTTAGGGGAAAGGTGATGCTAGAGACAGATTATTTTCATAGTGAATAGCCAAAATCTGCTCTGCAGTTATGTTGCCAGGGTACTCTTCTTATGAGGAGGTTAATGACTATTTGCTCCCTTTAAAATGTGGGGTTGTATATAGGAAAAGTATAATTTGTTTCTCTTCTAAATAGGAAAAGAGAGAGAGAGGGGGAGAGAGAGAAAAGCTTCTCCAAGCAGTGCAAACCTTGGAATAAGTACTAGATTAATGCCATAGAAACACATGGGCTTTGGCATCAGCTGAATGTGGTTTGCCTTTGTTTGGACAAGTAACAGCTGTGAGAGTTGGGTGGGTTTTAATTACTCTTGCCCTAAGCCCCAGATTTCTTTAGCTAAGAAACAGAATGACTACATACACCTACTAGAATTGCAGAGAAGTTGGCATACAATAATTGTGATACACCCAGTCAATGTATGATACAAACTGCTTCTATTACTACTAGGCATACATCAAACCCTTCTAATAACTAGTAGTTACTACATGCTTCCTGGGAATTTAATTTCTGTCTTAGGAAACCTTACATTAAAGTTCAAAAAGTTCATTATCTGTTGTTTACTCATGAGGATATTGTGACTCAGAAAGTTACCACACAAATCTATCTTCATAGGGGCTAGTAATTGCCCAGATTATTATCACAGCTTAGGTTTCTTCAAATCCAAAGTGTTATATATTTTTAATCTCTGACGTTCTTGGAATGTAAACCCTGTAAGGAATAGATGTGTTGGTTTATTCACCATTGTATTATAAGATCTAGGATGTTGTATAAACAAAAACAAAAACAACCAAAATAACCACATTTGTAATGCATTAATGACAGCAAAATATATTAATACTATATCCATAAATGGCAATAAATCGTAAATTATGTCATCACATTTTTACCTAACTATTGACTTTTTTTTGTTTGTTTCAAATACATATAAGAGATTTTTAGCTATGGTAAATTTCTGTTTTCTATGATTCAGCCAAAATCATATATAGTGGTTTAGAAAGAAGCACCCAAGAGACAACTAAAGAAAGTAATGCCTTACGAAAACAGAGTTTATGGGCTCATCTCAAAAACACAGCACAGATCTCACTTAGAGCCGAAAAGACACACTTATAAACATTAGAGGTAAAACCTTTCCACTGAAGAGATGTCCTACATCTAAACAACTTTCATCATTTCTCCTTGGGGAGAAGCAACTTTTCAAAGTTTAAACTTCTGGTAATATTAACAAAGCAATGGAAAAGGCAGCGATAAATATGCTCAAGTGTAAATACATCTGAAAAAGAAGAAAATGTTCCAGGAAGAGGCTTAGGAATGCTCCCTGACAGAATCTCTTTCTTCTAATCTGTACTCACCCTTGCATGCTAAACACTGTGTTCAATAAAGGACACAAGTTTGGACTCACTAATAGAGAGACCTTCTTTATTATTCTAAATGTATTCTATAACACTGCTGCAGAGAAGACTCCATTGTGTGGCCTGCCCTTGAGTCCCATTCATCCTATTCCTATCCTAGCCATGGGGCTGGGGGAGGGTTTTATTTAAGATTGCCGTAACTGTGATTTTCGTGTAGATAAAACTTAATTTAGAGCATTTCATTGTATCACATCTTAAATATTTCATTGAAGCACAACATTTTTGGGAATACCATTTGTTTTCTTTTTATTCCAGTACAAAGTACTAGAAATCTAATTTTTAGTCATCACTAATTTTTAACATTTTAAACTTAATGTATCAAGAATTTAACATGAAGAATTGTAATCCATTGGCTTGGGTTCCTGAGATCTCTGAGTATTTAAAAATAAACAGAATAGTGTTTCATCCACTTAAACAAAAAATCCCTCGGATGTCTCACTTAACATTTTCAAATTACATCTACTTAATAAAACTTTATCTAAGCTGCTTGTATTTTAAATATTGTCAAAAATATGTAATGTCGGGTTCACTAGAACACAGAGGATTATATAGTTGAGACAGGCCATTCAGGTATTAAACAGAGTTCAAAGGAAAATATTCTGAATTGAAACCAATTTTTTATTGGCCGGTGTCACTTTTAAAGGGTAGAAACAGCAAAAACTGGGGTACGACAAGTTGGGGATTGTCCATAGTCACTATTTTATTAACAGAAACTACAGAAATTAACATGTTGGCAAATGTAACATAAAAAAGTTGTTTTTTAAAAATTTTATTTTCCTCAATGTGTGTGTGTACATATATATACAGACATATATAAATAAATAAGATTGAATAACGGATATTCATGGAAATATAAACCTTAACTATGACTTTTGGTTTTAATTTGCTTTACTTTAATTAAATAGTGGAACCTAGCATAAGCATTTGGATTGTCCCTTGTGCCTATTTAAATGCTTTGAGTCTTAAAAAACCAAACACAGATGTACATATTTCTCTTCTTCCTCTCTCTCTCTGTTTCCCTCTACTCTCCCCCTTTCTCTTCCTTTTCTTCTCTTTCTTCCACATTAAATCATTAAATAGGCTGAAGTTAAAAACCATTAGGCAGTAAACATTTTTCTGCTTTAAAATTCTGTTTCTGTTTTCAGTTGAAAAATTTTAGTCCTTAATGTTTTTCTGGGGAGGAAAATGTACTTACATATAAGAATGAAAATCTTCTACTTCAAAGGTTATGGGAATGCATTTAAAAGATTGTGTGAAGTAAAGCAGACATATATAAATTCTTTCCATGTAGGGATTAGGCAATATAATTCAAAAGACAGAAAAGAATGGACTGGGAGGGGAGTAAGAGAGAGGGAGAGATTAAAATGGGGGTGAGTATGTGTGGACTGGATTGGGTAGAAGCAGCAAGATTTAATGCTTGAAATACCACACAGACTTGGATAAATAAAGAAAAGGAGTCAGGAGCCCAAGGACATATTCATAAATATGAGAAAATAAGTTCAGGGCATAAGATAAAATAATTTATATTTCTTTTTTTTTTTAATAATTTTATTGAATCATAATTATGTACATTGGTGCATATTTCAATGGAAAACATCTTTAATTATGTTTTCATCCTATGCATCCCATGGTCATTTAAAACATGATGTAAGTATCTGCTCTGTTTCAAAATCTATTTTTACATTTAAGTATTTACTTTGTTATTGCTCTAATTCTTCTCACTTTTCTTTTTTCTTTTTTTTATTAAAGCATACTTTGCCACAGAAAACTAGCAAACTCTGTATTTCCAGGAATTCTCTTCTACAGTAGGGCTTACCAGGAACATTACAAAGTTTTTAATATTTCCTACTTCTGAACATCATCACATATGTCTGGGATTCATAATATTTATTTCAGCTTAGATGTTCCAGTAGTTAGCCTTCAGCACTACATTTCCCTAACATATATATCCCTAAAATTGAAATCCCCTGGATTAAGAAATCTAGTTATGGCGATATCATTTAAGTCTAGACATAGGTTCCCTGGTGATCCCTATGTTCAAGATCATCCCATTTTTTAATTGGTGAATGATGAGTTTGAGATGAGAAGCAGGACTGGTTGTGTCCGTGGTGCCCCCGTACAGCAGTTAGCAGAGTCAGTGCCTAATAAGTCCGTCCGATCGGTCTAAGTACATCCCTTCCCGCCGCAAATCCCTAGCAGACACATATGCCCGCTCCATATTCTGAAAAGTTAAACCTGGCCATCCTATTTTAAGGTTCCCAATAGTCACCTAACAGCAGTGAAAGCAGCAGCAGGGAAGAATGAGCTTTGTCTGTCTTTCCCCTCTCCTTTGCAGATGGTTGGCTCAAACTCACTTCACATGGGAAATCAATTTTAGATTTTTAACTTGGATACCGAGTGATAAACTATAACTTCCCAGGAAGAGAAAAGTAGCTTTTGTATTTATATATTATCTATAATGATAATAATAGAAATTTGAGAAACAGAAGCATGTTTCTGAAGTTAATATTCTGAAGAAAAAGAAGTTCAACAGCAATGTTTTAATAACATATTTAGGGTTTCAGTGTAGAAATGTGATTTAGCCGATAAGGATTAGCATCCTAGTATTGTTTGACAGTGGTCAAACCTATAGGATATTCATATGTTTTTAAATGGTCTAGAATAGCAAATTATATTCATGAACAACTAATGAACAATTACGTAATCCCACAAGTAATGCCAAACATTTCTGATTGGCCACTGGAAACTAGAGATTATTCCCATGTCACTTTCTGTTTACTTTTGTTCATTAGTTATGCTCAGTTTTTAGGGCCAGATGTTACTTTTCAAATGGATGATTTCTTATGTTCCAGAAAATGGAAGACCAGGATATTTGGAACTCTCCAGCCACTACGGTCTCCCCTAAACCTCTCCCTGAGAAGGTGAGCTCCGGCAGGATAGAAATGCCACTGCTGAATGTGAGGAAGGAAGGATGAAGTGAGAAGCTGAATATCATTCGCTGAATTAGGGGCCTTGTGAAGAGATTTTGAGTTGGAATCATATAATTCTTTTTGGCCTACAATCTTGGTGTGAGCCACTCTAACAAAAGATAAAAATGCTGATTAGTTTCCTTAGGAAAGATGAAAGATTATACATCATTTTCTTTTACTATTTCTATCACAGAAGATCTGGAAAAATTCTGATTAAGAAATGGACTGTATCAATGATAAGATGACTTGAACTTAGAATTTCTAAAGAACAATGAAATATCTAACTGGTGACAGGATTCTCCAAATAAATTCAACTCTTGCTTCTGTTATTTCTTATGATGGTAATAAATAAATATTTGAAGGAGCAATTTTCATAAGTGTTATATTTTACTTTATTTTCTATTTTGGTTTTGCCCTTTAAATGTCTGAATCTTAGATTTTTCTTATATGACTGATATTCACACAACCGGGAAAAAGTGTTTCTACTTCTCCGTGACTGCACAGTTCTGTTCTACATAATGACTGACATGCTATTTTCGGTGGACTCTTGCTTAAATCGGATGCACTGAATAATTGCTTTTTGGTGTAGTAACTTGAGAACATCTTTGAAGTTTTACCTTTGCTTTAAATGTTATAGAAGATTTTCTGAGATAGAGGCTATAATAATTTTAATGATGTTGAAGAATCATAATTTTGAAGATGTTTGCAATTGATTACTAAAGAAAGATACATACATAGGTAGATAGATACCCTAAAATAAACCATGTGGAGGCAATAAGAAAAATTCAATGTCATATTAAAAAATTGGATTTCTCTTCTGAAATGTTTACAACTTTTACCATGCAAATTCAACCCTCCCTGATGGGTTTTATTTCAATATTGATCTAGACAGCTACTTATGAATGTGCAATGGATACCAAAGAATGGGGGGCTACTCCTACAGAAACAGAAATAACAAAAATACTCATTCCGCAAACTATTTTCAAGCAGTTACTTCTCCCTTAAAAACCATAAACAAATTCCATCATCCTCATAGGAACTATCAGAACATATATCAAAAAATTCTCAGCTATTGAACTTTTCCTGGGAGAACATATATACAGACCTGTCAAGTCCAGTCTGACAACAGATATTAATGTCTGGGACTCTGTGAAAGTTACACTCTAAACTCAGAGTTGGAATATATTAAGAGAGACATCACTAATAGACCATTTCCTTGCTATAAATGTAAGCCAGGCAAGGATGGAAGGATTTTTCTGTAATGTACCATTCCTTCAAAAGAACATTTTGTTATTTCTACTGTTATTCCATTTGTCATAGTATCCTTACAGCCACTCTGCATATATATATAAATTAAATAGTATCTTCTTTAATTTGGAATATTTTTTTTTCCTTCAGCAGAGATGGATGGGATTTAAGATACAGTCACATAATTGAACCATGATATTAAGTTCCATTCTTTTTTCCTCAGGCTAACAAAAACTTGTATTCGCTAGTGTCCAAAAACTTGTATTCGCTCTCAGAATTTTACTTGATTTCCTTTGGCCCCTGCCCAATTTTTGTTCTTCTATTAATTGAGTAAAAATAATCTGACATTACAGTGAGTGGTCTGGAGGCTGGATGTGGTAAATTGGTCTACATATCAAAATTATTTTAATGGGAAAATTGGAAGCATTGCTTGAGCTAAACAAACACACACAGGGAATATGTTCATTATTTGCTGCACCTGTGCACGAAAGTATATTTTCAGCAGGGTCTTCAGAGATTTAGATTAATAAGCCTTGTTACTGTTAACAGTAATGTGTGCCTAATTCCAAGAACACTGATCCGCAAGTTGAAACCCAAGCACATGACTTAAACTGTCACAAGGCAAGGAAAAAATGCAAGTGCTCCTAATCATTCCTCATCTTTCCCCAACAACTTACCATCATTGCCCATGCCCACTGTTCATATGGACTTATGGACTTATGAACCTTGGGAAATAGTTTTCTGATATCTAAATACTTAAATTGTGCTTACACTACAAAATGAAATCATTGCACTTTTAACATAACTATTAAGTTGCACATTTCTTTATGAATCTCTATACACTTGTACATCAAAATTTAATGGATAAACAACTGAAAAGAAAAATATATCCCTTTTATCTGATTTGCATTTTATTTATTTATTTATTTATTTATTTATTTATTTATTTTTTAGAGACAGAGTCTCACTTTATCACCCTCGGTGGAGTGCTGTGGCGTTATAGCTCATAGCAACCTCAAACTCTTGGGCTTAAGCAATTCTCTTACCTCAGTCTGCCGAGTATCTAGGACTATAGGTGCCCACCACAATGCCTGGCTACTTTTTGTTGCAATTTGGCTGAGGCTGGGTTTGAACCCACCACCCTCAGTATATCAAGCCGTCACCCTACCCACTGAGCCATAGGTACCACCCCTACATATCCCTTTTAGATTAAATTGTCTATTCTAAGAATCCTCAAATTTTAGACTGATTTTTTTTTTTAATCTTTGTAAAGATTGAGCTACATTAAATTAAGGGAAAAAAAGTAATTTGTATATCCATACTGATGACTGACGCCTGATCTGTGAGGTGGGGCAGACCACCAAAATATCAATGGCTCTCTAAACAAAGGAAGTTAGAAAAACTCTTATAGATATTGGCCTAGGCAAAGAGCATATGAAGAGCCCAAAGGCAATCACAACAACAACAAAAATAAATAAATGGGCCCTGATTACATTGAAAAGCTTTTGCGCAGCCAACAAAACCATCAATAGAGCCATAAATAAGCAATCTACAGAATGAGAAAAAAATATGTGTATGCTATACAGCCAATATATGGTTAAAAACCAGAAACGACAAAGAACTCAAACAAATAAGCAAGAAAATATCAAACGGAACTGTTAACAAGTGGGCAAAAGCCGTGAACATAAGCTTTTCAAAAGAAGACAGACTAAAGGCCAAAAACATATCAAAAATGTGCCCATCTACTCACAAATGGATAAATATACTATAGTATATGTATACTATGGAATACTATTCAGCCATTTTGAAAGATGGAGACTAAATGGATGGACTAATGGATGTCCTAAATGGATTTGGACATCTTCCTAAGTACCACAAGAACTAGAAAACAAAAATCTAATGTATCCAATACTACTGTGAAATTTAGTATGAACTACTCTACATCCACACAAGAGGGAAAAAAGACAAAATTAAATTCACAAGAAAGGGAGAGAGGGGAGGAGAGAGAGGTTTGGTAAGCTCTCACCTTTCAGGAACAATGTAAGGATATTTGGTAGACCTCCTGGCTGAAGGGCTCAGCTGAAACTTGGACTTTTACCTAACAAACACAAACAGTGTAACCTAATCGTAAGTATCCATTTTTTAATCTGAAATAAAAAATGCTCAGCATGTCTAATCATCAGAGAAATGCCCATCAAAACCACAACATGCTGTCACACAACTCCAGCCAGAATGGCTTTTGACCAAATGTCCCAAAACAACAGGTGCTGGTGCGGATGCAGAGAAAAGGAGCACTTACAGCAGTGGTGGGACTACAAACTAGTACAACAGCTACAGAAAGTCATATGGAGATACTTTAAGAACTAAGAGTAGACCTACCATTTGATCCAGCAATCTCACCACTTGGTATTAACCCAAAGGAAAAGAACAAAGAGACATTTTATTTAAAAGGCACTTGCACTCAAATATTTATGGAAGCACAATTCACAATGGCAAAGATGTGAAATCAGCCCAGGTGCCCATGAATACATGAGTAGATTAACTAAACGTGGTCTAGTAGAAGGAGTACTACTCAGCCATAAAAAATGATTACTAACTCTCGTTAACAACCTGAATGGAACTGGAGAACATTCTTTTAAATGAATTATCACAAAAACAGAAAAACAAACACCATATGTACTTACTATTTAACTGGGACAAATTGATCGCACCTCAATACACATAGTACAACTTGGCGGAAATCAAGCAGGTGGGAGTAGAGGGTGGTTGGCCAATTCACACCTAACAGGTGCCATGCACACTATCTGGGGATGAGCAAACTTACATATATGACTAAAACTGCCCAAAAGTCACTTCTGTAGCCAAAATGTTAGTAGTCCTGTCATATTCTGAAATAAAAGATAAATCGATAAACGGTATGATCAAAGTATTTCCTGACACACCATCACATCCTATGTGTCAGATTATAAACTGGTCCCTTTATAATGTAATCTTAAATATGCTTTTTTTTTCTTCTTTATTTAAAATAGTGGTGTAGATTAGGTAGAAAACAGGCCTTTTCTCTTTCAAATACCCCCAAATTCAATGAAAAAAGTTACATTTCTACTTTGAAAGATTAAAAGAAGAGTACACAAAAAAATCAAAGAGTAGACATGTATTTTATGTAGTTCATTCGTTTTCATCTCTCTCCGAACACTTTAAATTTCACTCTGCAATTTGGAACCGATTTGATCAACTTGCTTTCATGTGTCAGTGTTTTTCAACTGCAATGAAAATAAACAAATGGGTTTCGTTTTCTACAAAACTGTGGGGATGCTGACTTAACTACAAAAGTTATTTACTTTGGCATATGTCACACTATATAGCTCTTACAGAAGAAAGTAGTGTCTGATTATCCAAAGTGTGCATGAAACTCTTGAGCTGGCCTCAGATTCCTCACACTAATACACTGCCTTTCTGAGAGAAAGGACATTAGTGCCCTGCAACTGCATCGTTTCTTTTTAGAGAACGTTTGGCATGACAAAAGCTTCCAGGAGTATGGATGACTTTATGATTGATCCAGATTCTAAGCTAGATCTTCAGTTAATTTTTTGAAAACATATAAACATGTTTCCTTTGTGTAATTGAGCTCTGTATGTCCCAAAAATTGGCTAATGAAGTTCAGCAGTTAAACAAGTTTAAAGGCTTATACCTGGTTTTTTTTGGGGGGGCGGATCCTACTAAATACTACTGAAAATGCAGAACATATGTTATTTATGAGAGACCAGACTTTTCCATGTGATCAAATTAGTCATGTTCTTCTCACTATAATTTGTTGTCAGCTTTGGAAGGCAAATATTTCAACATGAATGCTATTATTTTGGCCCCCATAAAACAAAACCCATTTGAATTTTAAGGGTTAAAAACCTCATGGATATGTGAATGAAGTCAAATAGAGCTCTGCCTTCCTTTATGAATGAACAAACTTATAAAAATAGACAAAAGATGGCATCTGAGACCATAAAAGCAATGTACTATTGAAAGAATTAGCACTGTACAGAGGAAGATGCTCATAGATAAAAACCTTGATTCTAAAAATGTGAACAAGATAAATCAATTAGGTAGGGTGAAGCTTAATATAATACCCTGATTAATTTTTTTAAATAGGCAAGATGAATAAATTTTAAATATTAATTTTTAAGTAGAACTACCATTTGGATTAAAGCAATCTTTAAATATTAAAACAAACTCAGTCACGTTCCATTTTCCTCACCTTCTACCTTTTACCCCTCTAAAACCATCATTGTGTTTTCTCATTTAAATAAAAATAGCCAGGCTACTAACTAAAAACCCAAGAGAGTATAATGAAAACAGTATCTGCCAAAATGCCACCACCTCAAATCCTTCTGTCCCAGAAATCATTTCAGATTCATGGACCACCTAAGCTCCATTTCCTTACCTCCAATCTTGTACACATTTCGATAAATGCCGTTCCTTCATGGGTAAAATCCATCCATGTCAATTTCTACCACCCGCAAATCAATTCTGCTGTAATTGGCTAGGCAGTATCCAAACAATGTGTAACAACTGTCAAAATTGTCTTGGAAAAGAACAATTTTCCTTTTGCATGGAGAGTGCTACCTTATAATTCGGCATCTGTCTCCATCTTTCTTGGAGACCACTTCTCACTTCTCCCCACTTTATTCAACACGGATGAATGAAAGACATATTATCTCAAAAGCAGGTAGTTACAAATGTTAAGACAATAAAATAGAGACTTGTAAAGTAAGTGTAATAAAATACTGTAATAAGTAAAATGAAGAGAAGTGAAGGAAGTATCACTCCATTACCTCACCTCATGCATGTAAAAGGCAAATAATGTGAAATAGGATAAATATAAGTCTGTTATGTTAATATGCAGGGCGGTTTGTAAATTAGTTTACATGAGATCACAAAGTACTTCTTAGTTTAAAAAAGAAAAGAAAAGATTTAGTGTCTCAGCCCACCAGAACATTTTCTGATTACTGTCAGGAATTTTTATTGGATTCCCTTTAAATCTCAAGCTACAGTAAAAATGTTAACAGATGTGAAGACAGAGGAATGCCTCATTACTAAGTTCTAAGTGTTGTTGCTTCAGTGAATTCCAAGCTGTTGTAAAAGATATGTCTATTTGGGAGGGTGGGAAAGAGGAGATTTTTATTGTTTTGTTTTTCTGGGTACTCTAAAAAACTTACAACCTGAGTATTCTAAAAGTATCTTTTCCTTCAATGGTAGAAGTCAGGGTTATAAGAAAATAACATCTGGAGATTGTTGGTAGTTCATGTGCCCCAGAAAGAGAGTGTATATTACTAGGCCAAGGAGGAAAACTTAAGAGATAAAAAACAAACAAAGAAGCTCGGTGCCTGTGGCTCAACGAGCTAAGACGCCAGGCACGCATGTACACTCGAGCTGGCAGGTTCAAATCCAGCCTGGGCCCGCCAAACAACAATGACAGCTACAACCAAAAAAAGGATGGGTGTTGTGGCGGGCGCCTGTGGTCCCAGCTACTTGGGAGGCAGAGACAGAGACTCACTTGAGACCAGGAATTGGAGGTTGCTGTGAGCTGTGATGCCACAGCACTCTATCGAGGGTGACAGCTTGAGGCTCTGTCTCAAAAAAACAAACAAACAAAAACCTTAAAAAATAAAACACAAGGTGAGACTGGGGAGAGAGGAATTCAGGCATCTCTGCCAGGCGGGATCTGCCCAGAAACTTCCCTTTGGGGACACAGGGAGACAGCATGAGGCTTCTGGACACCCCAAGGAAGGCTAAAGCGGCGGAGATTGGGCAAGTGGTTGCGTCTGTTCATTCGGTCTGATCCTGT
>CAUYON010060333.1:0-26014 GCA_963573935.1 Arctocebus calabarensis
ACTCTTTTTTTCCTGATTAGGTTAGCTAGGGGTTTATCTATTTTATTGACCTTTTCAAAAAACCAACTTTTTAAATTTATTGATCTGTTCTATAATTCGTTTATTTTCAATTTCATTTAACTCTGCTCTAATTTTGGTTACCTCTTTTCTTCTGCTGGGTTTGGGATTGGAGTGTTCTTCCTTTTCCAATTGTTTAAGATGTCCCATTAGGTTGTTAACTTCCTCTCTTTCTGTTTTCTTTAGGAATGCTTGCAGTACTATAAATTTCCCTCTAAGGACTGCCTTTGCCATATCCCATAGGTTCTGATAATTTGTGTCATCATTGTCATTTTGTTCCATGAATTAAAAATTTCCTGCTTAATCTCGTCAATGACCCATGTATCCTTCAGCATGAGGTTGTTAAGCTTCCACATTTTTGTTTGAGTATGCGGATTCTTCTTGTTGTTGAGTTCAACCTTTATTCCGTGATGGTCTGAGAAGATGCAAGGGATAATTTCTGTTTTTAAATTTGCTGAGGTTAGACTTGCGACCTAAGATGTGGTCGATTTTGGAGTATGATCCATTTTGGGGAGACAGAGATTACAGGTAAGGTCATAAATCAATACTTGGAAAACATTCACTGGTTTGGCCCCAAAAGGTGGGACATCTGGAAGGGTAGAGGGGCTTACAGGTTATAGGTAGATTTAAAGATTCTTTAGCTGAGAATTGGCTGAAAGAGGCTCTGTCTGAAAGAGCAGGAGTCAGTGAAAGGCTTAAGATAAAGGGTCTGTTAATTATTGACAAAGTACTGGACAGATTCAAGTGGTCATTTATACATGTTGAGGACCTGCAGGTAGGAATTGAATAGCCTCAGGCCTGCCAATGAGTCACAGAGGGGAGAAGAAGGGGAGGGCATGAGGAGGCCTGCCTGATTTCCTTCCTCATGGCCAGAAACTCAGTTTTAGGGATCTGGTTGGCCAAGAGGGGTCCAGTCAGTAAGTCGCTGAGAGAGAAGACTTTAGGAAATTTATAAAAATTATCATGTACAGGGTCAGAAAAACATCACTGATCGCTAGGTGCAATGGCTCATTCCTATAGTCCTAGCATTTTGGGAAGCTGAGGTTGGAGGATCACTTGAGGTCAGGAATTTGAGACAGACCAGTGTGAACAGCAGGGAGACTCTGTCTCTATTTAAAAAGAATTAAAAAAACACAACTATTTCAGACCCCACCTCCCATTGTCGAATATTTTGATATAATGGTATAGTTCCTTGAATTCATTTGTCTGTGTGTGTGACACTTTATGGTTGATATTATCGTGTGCATTTCTTTTTACATCACATCTATTTTCCAATAAAATAGAAAGCTATTTTTAAATTAAGAAAGATTTTATTTTAGTTCACATAAAGAATACTTTGGATGATCTTTATCCTTTCTGATTCTAATATTTTATGACTAATTTTTATCAACTTTTCTTTTGATAGCTTAAAAAATTATTTCTGTATATTTTATCAATCAAGAAGCAGGTCTGATCTTCTCCTTAAAGATAATCAAATCTATTGAATTAAGCATTTTTTTCTAAAATATCTTTGTTATAGACAAAACAGTAGCCCATTTCACCAGAATATCCAGAACACAGAGAAAAAGGCAGATGCTGCATCTTTGCCAGCATGTTTCACCTTCTCCCTCAGTTTGCTACTGCTGTCACATTCACAGGCGAGAGGCCAGGTGGGCATTTGTGCCCTTCTTAGTTGCTCTCATGGCAGGTCAGTGTGTTGTTGTATGGGGCAGAAAATGGGTATGTGGGGCTTGAGGGTATGAGGTTTATGAAAGTAGCCAGTCCTGGGAATTCCATACTAGCTTGTGACTAAGGATTTCCCTGAAATAACCTAGAATCAACTGCAATTAGTGGTCCACTGAAGATAAAAATGTCCACCTGTAATCCTAGCACTCTGGGAGGTCAAGGTGGTGGACTACCTGAGCTCATGGGTTCAAGACCAGCCTGAGCAAGACATCATCTCTAAAAAAATAGCCAGGCATTGTGGCAGTTGCCTGTAGTCCCAGCTACTTGGGAGGCTGAGGCAAGAAAATCACTTGAGCCCAAGAGTTTGAGGTTGCTGTGAGCTGTGATGCCACAGCACTCTATTGAGGGTGACAAAGTGAGACTCTGACTCAAAAAAAAAAAAAAAAAAGATAAAAATGTCCAGAGACTAACACTAATTCTCAAATTGTGTGTTCGTACTCTTCCGATGGTACACAGAAGCCCTAGGGACATTAGAGACTGCTGGTTTGTGTTTACATGGATGGAGCTGGAACATATTCTTCTTAGCAAAGTATCTCAAGAATGGAAGAAAAAGTATCCAATGTACTCAGCCCTAATATGAAGCTAATTTATAGCTTTCATTTGAAGGCTAAAACCCAATTATAGCACAAGAATACAGGGAAAAGGGACAGAGAGGGGAGGGGAGGGGGGACAATGGGTGGAGGGAGGGCAATTAGTGGGATCACACCTACGGTGCATCTTAGCAGGGTACTGGTGAAACTTATTTAAGGTAGAATATCAATGTCTTTATATAGTGATCAAGAAAATGCCATGAATGCTATCTGTAACAGTATGATCAAAATATTTCTGATTGTATATGAAGCACATTGTGCCCTATGATTGCACCAATGTACACAATTACGATTCAATAAAATTATTAAAAAGAAAAAAATATGTAAAATATTTTTCAACCATGGAAATACTTAACTTTTTTTGATATGCTGTCTTTATATTTATTTATTTATTTTTATTCATTTATTTATTTATATTTCAGATTAATTTATTATTTATTTATTTATATTTCAGATTAATACAAGGGTACAAATGATTAGGTTTAATTGTTTGCATTTGTTAGGTAAAGTCCAAATGGTAATTGAGCTCTTTAAATCATATATTGTTGTATCTGTGGTCAAGTGCTTCTAGGACTCCTCTGGACATGAAAATCCATGGATCCTCAAGTTCCTTATGTACAATTACGTATTTGCATACAATCTGCATCCATCCTCCCTTAAACCGTACTTAAATCATTTCTAGATTACTTATAATACCTAATACATTGTAAATTCCTTGTAAATAGTTACATTTTATTTTTTTGTATTATGCTTTTTTGCTATACTGTTATTTTTATTGGCTTAAAAGAAAATATTTGGTTCACTGCTGGTTGAGAGCTCAAATGCGGAATCCAGATGAGCAGAGCCCACAGATGCAGAACCCTGGACGTGGAGAGCTGACTGCATTAGTTTCTAGGAACTTTGAAATGTTTAAAAAGCTTTGCTTAAAATACTTTATTTCAGAAAATACGCCCCAAATAGAAATAGGACTCATTTGTAAGACATGGAATATGGGAAAATGATGGGATGTCATTTCTGCAACTAGGTTAAAAAATAGTTCTGGCTTTCCCCTCTCTCTCCCTCTCTGGACCATTTGACTTGGGGAAAGCAAGCTGCCGTGTTGTGAGCTTGCAAACCGAGCCTCCTCCAGCTTGAGACGCCAACCCTGCCGTACGACGTCTTCCCAGCCTGAACCAGGCCAAGTCTCTGTACCCACATGAACTATGAGATGATATGTGTTTTCTGTTTTAAGCTCCTAAATTTCAATTAATTTGTTTTATAGCCATAGCTGCCATAGCCTTTTAAAGAAAACTATGTTTTAAACATAATTCATACAGTGTATGTTAAATTTTGTTATACTTAGTATAACATACAACTGAATAATTTAATAATTCAATATTTTTGAATTGGTATAATATTTTTGTCATAAACATTTGTATTCGTATATATTTGTGTATTAATAAACTGTTTATTATTATATTTACTATGTGGTAATAGCTATGCTATTTACTATGTGGTAAATATACTGTTTATTATTTTATTTACTATGTGGTAATAGCATCATAATAATACACAATCCTTTCCTTAATGATTAAGGGTGAATTCTCTGAGCCAGATGTCAAAACAAACCTCAGGGACCTTGGGGAAATCACTTAACTTCTCTATAAAACTGAAAGAAAAATAATGTTTTCCACATAGGTTTAATGCAAAGATTAAATGTGTTCAAACAAATAAAGTGTTTAAAATAGAATCTAGCACATAGTAAAAAGTTCAATAAATGTTAGCTTCTAAAAGTAAACTTTTTTTTTTTAACCATTCTTCTTTTGTGGGTGTTTCAGATGCGTCTGATTTGTATGACCTCCCGGCCTGTGTCAGCAATCTCAGGTGCATGCTTGTCTCTGGATTTCATATTGCTGTGTTTTGTTATCTTTTTTTGGTTGCAACAAAGCCTGGATACCCAACACTTCTTGAATGGCAGTAGTGCAGAAAGAGTAGAAGAATTTGAGAGAGCTCTGACTTCAGATTCTGGTCTTCAACTTACTAGCTTTTTGTCCTTGGTTAAATCACCTTTTCTTTCCAGGGTCTCAGTTTCCTGGTGTATAATATAGAGCTTAATGTAACTATCTTTTAGCACTGTTGAAGGTAGTGGAGATAATAAAGGCGAGTAGTATATTAAAAATGTAAATCAAACTCTGCTGTATTTTAGGTCCTTAATAAATGGGAGCAATTACTATAAAAGGTGGCTCAACTCTTTGGACGTGCATTTTTTCCCTCTAGATGAGTCTCTTTTCTACTGTCTTCAGTTGGGCCTACCTTTTTACCCTTTGCAATATTCTCCAGAAGTAGCAAGAAAAGTTATTTATTTAAAGATGATTAATTACTCTCTCAAGTGACTTTAGTTAGCCAGATGATTTTAATATTAAAAATAATCACTCCTCAGAGGATGGGAAGTCTAGAATTTGTGTAACAGCTAGTTATGTAGCTCATAATGAGTGTGTGTAGTTGACGCTAGTAGAATCATCTGGTGTATGCTTTTGAAAAGACATATCTGAGGTTCTAGCAACAAAGACTCTGATTCAGGAGGTGTAGGATGGCATTTGTACCCAAAAAATTTAAAGCAAGACACTCAAACCAATTTCTCAGATCTTCTACTAGAAGGTTTTTCTAATCTGAATGACATGAGCAAAATTGCTGCTCTAAAATATTTTTCAGCAATGCTACATTTTAGAGAATAATTCTCTTCAGAGTAAGTTTGAACATGGAACACTAAAACATTATGACATTTTTAAAACAAAAATAATCCTGAAATTTATTAACAAATAAATATTTCAGGACAGTAAGTACAGCCTTTAATATCAGACATAGTTTAAAGCAAACTCTGGACACTGATTATGAAAAGTCTGTAGTGTTGTTTAAAAACTGTTTGGCCTTTATATAGTGATCAAGAAAATGCCATGAAGGCTGTCTGTAACAGTACGATCAAAACATTTCTGAATGTATATGAATCGTGCCCTATGATTGCACCAATGTACAGAATTATGATTCAATAAAATTATAAAAAATAATAATAATAAAAATAAAATAAATATAAAAAAAAAGAATACAACAAAAAAAATTGACACTTGATTTAACTCTGATTGTTCTCAAAATTACCTCATTGTTAAATGGTGGGGAGAATCTCTTAAAGACTCAATTTATAATGAAGACTGAGTTTCATGTTTTTTTAAAAAAAAAAAACAACTGTATTTTAAGCCCAAATGACTAAGATAATTTTATTTGTCAAGACCAAGTTTCCAACACCCCCAAAACACATTCTAATGCATAGTTGGAAGTAGGCTCAAAAGAAAGTTTATTTCCGTTATAAAAATATATAAATGCTAATTTTCAAGATATATATGAATTTTCTATTTCTGCTCAAACAAACCACCACAAACAGTGGCTAAATCAACACATATTTATTATCTCTCAGTTCTGGAAGTCAGAAGTTCAAAATAGGTCTCACTAAACTAAAATTAAGGCTTTCCTTTTAGAAGTTCTAAGGAAAGACTTGTTGTCTTGCTTTTCACAGCTTCGGGAAGCAGTCCCCATTCCTTGGCTCATGGCCACTTTCCATCTTCAAAGTCCACAAATATATCACACTGACACATGCCAAAGTACTTCCTCGTCTACATATAAAGGACCCTATGATCATAAGGGGCCTACTAGATAAGTAGGCTAATCTTATTTTAAAATCAGCTGATTAGCAACTTTATCTGCAAACTTAATTCTCCCTTGCCAGGTAATATAATATATTCACAGGTTCTGGGAATTAGTATGTGGACAGTTTAAGGACCATTAATCAGCCTACTGCAATCTTACCCGTGACTATCAAAGATTCACATCCATTCCACATGCAAATACATTCACTCCACCAAAAAATCTCCACAAATCTCAACCCATGGAAGTATCAACCCTAAGTTTAACTCCCCCCACCCTGCCCCCCCCCTGCTCATTTAAATCTAATCAATTCAAAAAGTCCCATGAACCACTGTTAGAAAGATGGTTAACATAAATGGGACTTTCCAGCTTTCATCCCCCTACAGAAACATGAATTTGAACAACTATCCATACATGTAAATACCATCTTAAGAGCTAAGGAAACCAACCGAGAGATCACAGCATCTAAGTATAGCAGAGAAATAAGAAAAGACATGTTGAAGAAAGCAGGAAGGACATGTCACTGCTGTCACTCCTACTTCAATGCAATGCAGAAGAATGTGGAAAGAAATATCCTCCACTTGGGAGATAGAAGGAATTGTGAGCACTGAGCTTTATCTCAGACTCCCAAAGCAGGCCCATGCATGGGGAACCAAATTCCAGGATGGTGCCCATAGACCTGAGTCTCTAAGCCTTCCCTGTTGCCAAATCAGATCTTACACTCCTGGACCCCAGGCCTGCCAAGCAGACTTGGTCTTCAAGGCCATCCTATTGCTAGGTCTACCCCAGTGGTTGAACTTGTCCCAGTGTCAGGCTGACTCACACAGATTCAGGCTCTAGACCCACTCTACAAATAAGCCAGTTGCAATAGCCTTGATCTCTGAAATATCCCTATAACTTGAATGGTCAGCATGGCCCCAATGTTCAGGATTATCCCTCAGTCTTTCCCCTATAGATAAAGGTTCCACATCCATATGACCACTAGACCAGGCCCCCATGAAGTAAGGCTCCTGGCTGGTTCTGAAGACCAAATGAATAGGTTCACCCAGTGGATACAGATAACAGACTTGGCAACCTGCTGACGCAGGCACCAGAACATCCTGCCCAAGAACTCCTTCAACAAACTGGTTCATAAATCGTATCATATAGCCTATAGACTGGTTGACTGGTTTGACTGTCACCGACAAAGCCATTCTACAAAGATTGGAATAAATCTCTCCTTATTCAAATATACAGACATAGACTAAGACAATAAGAAACATAAAAATCAAGGTGATACAGCAACATAAAAAGAGCACAATAATCTGCCAAAAGCTGACTGAAGAAATGAATATATATGAACTCACTAACAGAGCATCCAAAATAACTGTTTTAAGAAAGTTCAGAAAACTACAATAAAATATATAGAAAATTTTCAAAACAGCAGGAAACAAACAAAAACCAAAAATTAAAATTTAATGGAAATATTGAAATTATTAAAAATACCAACAGAAATTCTGGAACTAAAAATGCAATGCAATGAATTATAAAAAATAATACAATAATGAATTGAAAAATATACTAAAGAACATCAACAACAGAATTATTAATCCAAGGAAAGAATCTGTTGGATAAAAGATTATTTGAAGATACACAGTCAAGAAATTAAAAGTAATAAAGAAAACGTACAAAATTTAAAGAACAGCATCAGAAAAGTAAATATTCAGTCTGAGCATGGTGGCTCATACCTGTAATGCTAGCACTCTGTGAGGCCAAGGTAGGTGAATTGTTTGAGCTCAGGAGTTTGAGACCAGCCCAAGCAAGAGCAAGACCCTATCTCTACTAAAAGTAGAAAAAACTAGCCAGGCATGGTGTCAGGTGCTGACAGTCCCTCCCTTGGGAAACTGAGGCAGGAGGACCCGCAAGAGTTAAGGTCGCTATGAACTATGATGCCACAGTACTCTACCCAGCGTGACAGACATAAAAAAAAAAAGAAGAAATATATTCAAATTACAGGAGTTGAAGAAGGAGAAGAGAAAGAGAAAAAAGTACAAAGCTTATTTAAAAGTAGTAGCAAAAGCTTTCCAAATCCTGGAAAGGATACAACTATCATCCAGGTACAGAAAAGTAAAAGGTCTCCAATCAAGTTCAATACAAAAAAGACCATACCTATATTATAATCAAACTGTAATAATGGTGTGTAAATTGCTTATATACGTGAAGGTTAAAAGATAACATTATTAAAAATAATAAATGCTAAAATAACTTCTTAAGGGATATACAATATGAAAAGTTGCATTAAAAACATAAAACATTCAGAGGGAAGTGGAGTAAAATTATAGAGTTATTTTGTTTTATGAAAGTTGTTATCAGTTTAAAATAGTAATAAGCTAACAACAAAATGTTTTGTTCAAGCTTTGTGATAACCACAAAGAAAAACTCTAGAACAGATATGTAAAAAAAAATTTTTTAAGGAATCAAAGCATACTACCAGAGAAAATCACCTAATCAAGGAAGACTGAAAGAAAAGACAGGAACAAAAGATCTACAAAACAATCAGAAAACAATTAACAAAATGTTGTAGTCAGTTCTTACCAATAAATAATTACCTTGAATGTAAATGAATTTATCCTCCAATCAAAATACACAGAGTGACTGGGATTAAAAAAGAAAAAAGACCCAAGTATAGGTACATACAAGAGAATCATTTCACTTTTAAGGACACATGAAGACTAAGAGTGAAGGGATAAAAAATATATATTCCATGAAAATAAAAAAAACTAGAGAGAGCAGAAGTAGCTATGCTTGTATCAGATAAAATAGACTTTAGTCAAAAACTATAAAATGAGACAAATAAGGTCATAATGATAAAGGGGTAGATTCATCAAGAGATTATAACAATTGTAAGTGTAAATGCACCTAACATCAGAGCACCTAAGTAATAAAACAAATATTAATAGAACTAAAGAATCAATAAGGAAACATTAGCTCACATTACATTTTAGACCAAATGGACCTAGCAGACACCCAAAAAATGTTCCATCTAACACCAGCAAAATAGAGTCTTCTCAAACACACACGGAACACTCTCCAGAATATATCATGCAGAAGGCCACTAAACAAGTCTTAACAAATTGAAAAATATTTAAAGCACATAAAGTATCTTTCCCACCCACAATGGTGTTGCTATGGTTTAAATGTACATGTCCTTCCAAAATTCCTATTTTGAAACCTAAAATATAATGAGAGTATTTTAAGAGATGGAGCCTTTTGGAAAGTTATCGGCATGCCACCCTCATGAATTAAATTAACGCTCTTAAAAAAAGAGGTTAAAGGGAGCAGACCCTTTTGCCCCAGACCCTTTTGCCCTCTGTCATGTGAAGACACAATGCTTTTCCTTTCCACCATATGAGAGCATAGAAAGTTCTATCCATGAGAAATGGGATGCACCAGACACCACATATACTGGCACCTTGATCTTGGACTTCCCAGCCTCCAGAATGTGAGACATAAATTTCTATTATTCATAAATCACCAAGTCTAAATTATTTCATTACAGCAGCTGAAACAGCCTAAGATAGTTATGAAACTTAAAATCAACAACATAAATTTCAGAAAATTAACAAATACATAAAACTTAAACATCGTACTCATGAACAACCACTTCATCAAAGAAGAAATTAAAAGTGAAATTTTAGCCTCTGACTTTATTTATTTAATTCCAGTAGTCTCTTGCTTGAATCTTTGTGGTTTCTAGACATAAAATCATGTTGTCAACAGAAAGTGATCATTTGACCTCCATTTTCCCTATTTGGATACCCTTGATTTCCTTCTCTGGCTAAAACTTTCAGCAGTATGTTGAACAGAAGTGGAAATAGTGGGCAATCTTTTCTGGTTCCAGTTCTAAGCAGGAATGCTTTCAATTTTTCACTACTCAATATTATGTTGGCCATGAATTGTTCATATACAGCCTTTATAATTTTGAGGTTAGTCCCATCTATGCCTATTTTGTTAAATGTTTTTATTGTAAGAAGCATGATGAATTTTGTCAAATGCTTTTACTACATCTATTGAAAGTATTGTGTGTTCCTCCTGTTTTTGCAGCTATGTGGTGGATTACATTTAAGATTGGTGTATGTTGAAAAATCCTTGCATCTCTGGGATGAACTCCACGTGGTCATGATGAATTTTTTTTTAATATGCAGTTGAGTTTAGTTTGCTAAGATTTTATTGAGAATATTTGTATCCAGATACATAAGGGATATTAGTCTGCAGTTTTCTTTGATAGTTATGTGCTTTCCTAGCTTTGATATAAAGGTGATATTTGGCTTCATAGGATGAGTTAGGGAGGAGTCCTTCCTTCTCAATGTTAAGGAATAATTTCTGCATCATATTATACAAATTCTTCTTCAAGGATTCGGCAAAATTCAGCTGTAAAACCATCTTGTCTGGGACTTCCTTTGCTTGAAAGATTTGTTTATTACTGCTTTAATTAGGGGGCTTGATATTAATCTGTTGAAGAGTTCTATATCTTCCTGATTGAGCCTATGGAGGTTGTGCATTTCCAAAGATTTGTCCATTTCTTCTACATTTTCAAGTTTGTAAGCATAGAGATTTTTATACTACTCAGAGATGATAGTTTGTTTTTCAGTCTGAGGCTACAAAATAAATGTACACAAATCAGTAGCTTTCATACATTCCAACAATGGCCAAGCTGAGAAGCAAATAAAAGATACAACACCTTTCTTGGTAGCAAATAGGAAAATAAAATACCTAGGAATATATTTAACTAAGGCTATGAAAGACCTCTATAGAAAAAAACTATAAAATAGTAAAGAAATTAAACAGGATGTAAAACAGATGGAAAAACATATCATGCTCATGGTTCAGCAGAGTCAACATTGTTAAACTGGCTATACTACCCAAAGTGATTTACACATTCAATGCAATCCTCATTAAAATACCAATGCAAATTTTTGCAGATCTAGAAAAAGAAGCCCTATGCTTCCTATGGAACCAGGAAAGACTCTGAAAAGCCAATGCAACTTTACATAACAAAAACAAAGTGGGAGGCATCACCTTACCTAATTTCAAACTATACTAAAATGTTATAGTAAATAAAACAGCAAGGTACTGGCATAAAAACATAGACATAGACCTATGGAACCAAACCAGAGACCCTAGACATGAAACCGTCCTCATTCCTATCTAATTTTTACAAGCAGGTAAAAACATACACTGGGAGAAAGAATCCCTATTTAATAAATGGTGTTGGGAAAACTGGATAGCCACATATAAAAGAATGAAACAGGACCTGTACCTCTCATCATTTATGAAAATTAATTCACAATGAATAAAGGACTTAAGCCTAAGGCATGAAACTGTAAGAATTATAGAAGAAAATTCTGGAAAAACTCTTATAAATATCAGTCTCTGGATAGAATTTATGATGAAAACCTCAAACTCAATTGCAGCAACAACAAAGACAAACAAGTAAGACCTGATCAAATTAAAAAGTCTCTGTATAATCAAGGAATAAACAACCCCACAGAATGGGAGAAAATATTCTTATGCCATACGTCAAATAAAGGGCTCATAGGCAGAATATACAAAAAATTAAGCAAATCAGCAAGAAAAAACTCAAACGACCCCATTTAAAAGTGGGCAGAGAAATGAACAAAAACTTCTCAAAGAAAAGTAGTCTAATGGCCAAAAAACATGAAAAAATGTTCAATATCTCCAGTCATTAGGGAAATGCAAATCTAAACCATAATGAGGTATCACCTAACTCCAGTGAGAATGCCTCAGATCAAAAAGTTCTAAATTAACAACAAGTGCTGGCATGGATGTGAAGAAAAAGGAACACTCTTACACTGTTGGTGCAACTACAAACTAGTACAACCTCTATGGAAAGTAGCATGGAGACACCTCAAAGAACTAAAATTAGACCTACCATTTGATACAATAATCCCACTACCAGGTATTTACTCAAAGGAAAGAAGGACATTTTTATCATAAAGACACTTGTACCTGAATGTTTATAGCAGCACAATTCATAATTGCAAGGATGTGGCCATCAATAAATGAGTGGATTAATGAAATTTGTATTTGCATACAATGGGGTACTACTCAGCCATAAAAAAATCTAATCTAGTATCTTTTGTAACAACCTATATAGACCTGCATACCATTCTTCTAAGTGAAGTATTATAAGAATATGAAAACAAACATTACATGTACCAGAACTAGCCAATCAACACTTACACACATGCACATAGGAAAGTAAAACTCAAAGGGAATCAAATATACCCCTATAATATTCTGAATTTTTTAAGCAAGATATTTTTTTAAATATCTTGAGACAAACAAGAATGGCCACACAACATACCAAAACTTATAGCATTAAGCTGTTCTAAGAGGGAAGGTTATAGCAAAAAATGCCTACATCACAAAAGAAAATCCCAAACAAGTAACTTAATGTTACTTCTCAAAGAACTAGAAAAATGAGACTGAAATAATCCCAAAGTTAACAGAAGAAATGAAACAATAATGATCAGAGGAGAAATAAATGAAATGGAGACAAGGAAAGCAATAGAAAAGATAAAATCAAAAGTTGGGTTTTTTAATAAAGATAAAGAAAATTGACATATTAGTAGCTAGATTAACAAAGGAAAAAAAGAGCTGGCTCAGATAAATAAAATCACAAATAAAAGAAAAGACAGTATAACTGATGCTGCAGAAATACAGAAGATCTTCACAGACTACTATGAACAATTTATGTCAACAAATTGGATAAAGTAGAAGAAAAACCTTAATTCCTAGTCACATACAATCTACTGAGACTGAATTATAAAGAAATAAAAAATTTAAACAAATAATAATAAAAACTGAATATATAGTAAAAAATCTCCCATGAAAGAAAAACCCAAGACCTAATGGCTTCACTACTGAAATGTATTTAAATAATGCCAAACTTTCTCAAACTTCCTTAAAATTGAAGAAGAGGGAATATTTTCAAATTCATTTTATTTATTTTATCTTTTTTTTTTTTTTTTTTTAGACAGAGTCTCACCTTGTCAACCTGGGTAGAGTACCATGGCATCATAGCTCACAACAACCTCAAACTCCTGGGCTCAACTTATTCTCTTCCCTCAGCCTCCCATGTAGCAAGCATTATGGGTGCTCACCATAATACCTGGGTAATTTTTCTTTTTTTTCTTTTTTTTAGTAGAGATGGGGTTTTGCACTTTCTCAAACTGGTCTTGAACTCCAAGCTCAAGCAATCCACCTGCCTCAACCTCAGATAGGATTACATGTGCGAGCAACCATGTTCAGCCTTCAAATTTATTTTATAAGATGAGCATTACCATGATACCAAAGCCAGACAAGGACACTACAAGAAAAAAAATTACAGGTTAACATCTTTGATGAACAATTAAAGCAATAATCCTCAAGAAAATGCCAGGAAATCAAACTCAACAGCACATTTAAAGTAACATTTGTCTTGATCAAGTAGAATTTAAACCAAGGATGTAAGGATGGTTCAACAAACAAAAATCTATAAATGTGACACAGCAAATTAACAGTACAAAAGACAAACGCCATATGATCATCTCAATAAATACCAAAAAAGCATTTGGAAAAATTTAACATATTTTCATGACAAGAACTCTCAGCAAACTAGGCATAGAAGGAATTCACCAGAACACAATAAAAGTCACATATGACAAACCTATGGCTGAATCATATTCAACAGTGAAAAGTTGAAAGCTTTTCCTCTTAGATCAGGAACATGACAAAGATACCCCATCTTGCAACTTCTATTCAACATAGTACAGAAAGTCCTAGCCAAAGCAATTAGTCAAGAGAAAGAAATAAAAGGCATCAAAATTGGAAAGGAAAACTTAAAGTATCCCTTTGTGAAGTTGTTATGATATTATATATAGAAAACCCTGAATATACTACTAAAAAAACTATCAAAATAAATGAATTTAGTAGAGTTACTAGATACAAAATCAAAATACAAAAGTTATATATTAAAATGAACTATTTCAAAAAGATATCATAAAAATAATCCCATTTATAACAGCTATGAAAAAAATACTTTGGCATAAATTTAACCAAGGAGTTTAAAGATGTATATGCATGTATACTAGATACCATAAAACACTGATAAAAGAAATTGAAGAAGACACAAATAAATGGAAAGATATTTTATAGTCATAGATTAGAAGAATAAATATTGTTAAAATGTTCATGCTACCCAAGTGAACTAGAACATCTATTAAAATTCCAATGACTTTTCCACAATAATAGGAAAAAAAATCCTAAAATTCATACAGAATCACAAAAGACCCTGAATAACCTATGCAATCTTGAATAAAAAGAACATAGTTAGAGGCATCACACTGTTTGACTTCAAAATATACTACAAAACTATGGTAATCAGAACAGCATGGTAAGGGACTACAAAAAGACACATAGACCACTGGAACAGAATAGAGTCCAGAAATAAATCTACACATTTACAGTCAATTGATTTTTAACCAAAGTTTAAAAAATGTGCAAAGGGGAAAGAACAATCTTGTCAATACACAGTGTTAGGAAACCTAAGTATCCTCATGCAAAATAATGAAAAATCAACCAAAAATTGATTAAGGAACTTAAACTAAAAACCTGAAAGTGTAAAACTACTCAAAGAAAACAAGGGAGAAAGCACTAAAACATTGGTCTAAACAATGATGCTTTTGTATATCACACCAAAAGCCCAGGCAACAAATGAGACAGTAGATAAATAGGATTGTACCAAATTAAAAAGTTTCTGCACAACAGGTGACCTGTAGAAGACTGAAACTAGACCCACACCTTTCACAATTAACTAAGACAGACTCTCACTGGATTAAAGATTTAAACTTGAGACTTGAAACTATAAAAATACTAGAAGAAAGTACAGGGAACACTCTTGAAGAAATCAGCCTGGGTGAATATTTTATGAGGAGGACTCCCCAGGCAATTGAAGCAGCATCAAAAATACACTACTGGGACCTGATCAAACTAAAAAGCTTCTGCACAGCCAAGAACACAGCAAGTAAAGCAAGCAGACAGCCCTCAGAATGGGAGAAAATATTTGCAGGTTATGCCTCCAACAAAGATTTAATAACCAGAATCCACAGAGAACTCAAACGTATGAGCAAGAAAAGAACAAGTGATCCCATCTCAGGGTGGGCAAGGGACCTGAAGAGAAACTTCTCTGAAGAAGAGAGGTACACGGCCCATAGACACATGAAAAAATGTTCAACATCCTTAATTATCAGAGAAATGCAAATCAAAACTACTTTGAGATATCATCTAACCCCAGTAAGATTAGCCCACATCACAAAAATCCCAAAACCAGAGATGCTGGCGTGCTTGTGGAGAAAAGAGAACACTTCTACATTGCTAGTGGGAATGCAAACTAATATGTTCTTTTTGAAAAGATGTTTGGAGAATACTTAAAAATCTAAAAACAGACCTGCCATTTGATCCCATAATTCCTGTACTAGGTATATATCCAGAAATTCAAAAATCACATTATAACAAGATATTTATATCAGAATGTTTATTGCAGCACAATTCATAATGGCTAAGTCATGGAAGAAGCCCAAATGCCCATCAACCCACGAATGGATTAATAAATTGTAGTATATGTACACCATGGAATATTATGCAGCCTTAAAGAAAGATGGAGACCTTACCTCTTTCATGTTTACATGGATGGAACTAGAACATATTCCTCTTAGCAAAGTACCTCAAGAATGGAAGAAAAAGTATCCAATGTACTCAGTCCTACTATGAAACTAATCTATAGCTTTCATATGAAGGCTATAATCCAATTATAGTACAAGAATATGGAGAAAGGTGCAAGAAAGGGGGAGGGAGGATGGGTGGAAGAAGAGTAATCGGTGTGATTACACCTATGGTGCATCTTAGAAGGGTACAGGTGAAATTTACTAAATGTAGACTATAAATGTCTTAACACTGTAACTAAGAAAATGACATGAAGGCTATGTTAACCAGTTTGATGAAAATATTTCAGATGGTATATGAAACCAGCACATTGTACCCCTTGATTGCATTAATGTACACAGCTATGATTTAATAAAAAATATTTTTTTATTTTTTAAAAAGTTTCTGCACAGCAAAGGAAACAATCAATAGTGTAAAGAGACAACATACAGAATGGGAGAATATATTTGCAAATGATATACCTAATCAGGGATTAATATCTAAAATATATAAAGAGCTTGAATAATTCAAAAGCAATTAAACAAATAAACTGATTTTTTACATGGGCAAAGGAGTTGAACAGATATTTTTTGAAAGAAGACATACAAATGGTCAACAGGTATATTAAAAAATGTTCAGACTTGCTAGTAGTCAGGGAAATGCATTAAAACCATGATGAGATATCACCTCCCCTGTTAGAAAGGCTATTATCTAAAACATGAAAGATCATAAGTGTTGACAAGGATGTAGAAAAAGAGAATCCTTGCACACTGTAGATGAGATGTAAAGTGGCACAAGCATTATAAAAAACAGTATAGAAGTTCCTCAAAAATTAAAAATGGAACTACCTTATGACTCAGCAATCCTACATCTGGTACATATCCAAAGGAAATAAAATCAGTATATCAAAGAGATATATGCACTCCTGTGTTCATCGAAGAATTATTCACATTAGCCAAGGTATAGAATCAACCTAAACGTTTACTGATGGATGAATAAATACTTTAAAATGTGGTATATATATGCAATGGAATACGATTCCACATTAAAGGGAGAAATTTATCATTTGTGACAACATAAATGAATCTCAAAGACATAATGTAAAGTGAAATAAGCCAGGCACAGAAAGACAAATGCCATATGATCTCACTTATATATAGAATCTAAAAAAGTTGAACTCATAGGGTAGAGTGGTATTTACCAGGAGCTGGCAATGTGGGAGAATTGTAAGGGATATGCTAGTCAAAGGATACAACATTTCAGTTAAATGAAGCAATACGTTCAAGCGATCTATTGTACAATATGGTGACTAGAAACATGATAAATGTATACCATGTTTATTTGTCAATTTAAAAAGTAAATTAATTAAATTTAAAAGCCAAAAGTCTCAAATCTCATTATCTAAATTATCTAAATGAAGTATGAGTAAACCTCTGTGCATAATCCATTCTGGGGCATGACTTTAAACAAGACATCTGCTCCCAAAACACAAGGGTGAAACAGATGTAGGATAATAGCTATCGATATTCCCATTCAAAAAAAGGGAGAAAATGGAAGTTAAAAAAAAAAGTCACTATAACCAAACAATTTTGAAACCCATTCAGACAAATTCCATTTAGCTTGAAGGTCTGGAAATAATCATCTGGCTCTACCCTCTGGGCTTTCAGCTTCAAGGTCCAGGCTGTCAGTTCTGCTCTTTGAGTCAACTTTCCTTTTTCATGACAAGTATCCCATATGTACAGCTGAATAGTTTTAGCTGCCTGTTTCTTGCTTGTAGAATTCTGAAGATCCAAAAACTTAACCTTCATTTTATCCTCCCTTTGATTTTTCAGGCCAAGCCAACAGCATTTTTGCTGATATAATATTCTTAAGAACCTTGTAGGTTTCCTATGCATACCATGAGGACTCACTCCTTTAGACAAGACTTCCACAGGTATTTCTTGGGAAATTTCATCTCTATTTCTGATCTCTGGTGAAATGGTTGAAAGGATCTATGTTCTTCAAAAAGCCTTCTATGTAACTGAATAATCTGACCTTTTTGTATTTCTGAGGCACACTCTTGGCTTTCTCTCTAGAACAGGCATTCCTGACAAATCGTATTTGAACATCTTTTGAAATCTGGATAAGTTGAGAATTTCTCAGATACTGTGTTCTGGATCCTTTTTGTTCAGAGCTCTCCCCTAAATCTATCTCTTCTCTATCACATTTTACTATGAGCAGTAAGAAAACCTAGATTGCACTTATCATCTAATCACCTCAGCTAAATATCTAAGTTCATTATTTAAAAGTTTTGTTTTCCATGTAACCATTGGACACAATCAGCTAGGCTTTCTGCCACCACATAGCAAGAATCCCCTTTCCTCAAATTTACAATCACAAGTTCCTCATTTCCATCCAGCCCTTCAATGGCAGTACCTCTAATTTTCATACTTCTGCCAATAGTCTGTTCATGATAATTCAGCTATTTTCTCAGGGGAGCTGGATTTTCTCAACCATACCAACTTTTTCTGAGTCCTTACTGCTAGAGTCACCAACATCCATATTTCTACTAAAAATCTATCAAAGAAAATCTACATGCTCCTCAAAACTTTTGCAGCATCTACCAATTGCCTAATTCCAAAGTCACTTCCACATCTGCAAGTATTTCTTACAGCAGTATCCCATTTACATGTACAAAGTCTGTACTAGTTTCCTATTGCTGTTATAACAAATCACCACAAAATTAGTATCCTAAATCATCACAAATTTATCATCTAGCTGGACTAAAATCAAGGTATTGGTAGTACTGTGTTCCTTCTGGAGACCCTATGAGAAAACTCATCATCTTGCCTTTTCCACCTTCTCAAATTACCTGCAGCTGCCGGCTCATGGCCCACATTCACCTTCAAAGCAGCAATGCCCAGTTTAGCCCTTCCCACGTCACGTCACTCTGACCCTGAATCTTTTATTTTCCTCTTCTTATTTTAAAGTATTCTGTGATTACATCAGGCCCAGGAAGATTATCTATGATAGCCTCTTCATCTTAAGGTCAGCCAATCAGCGCTTCCCCTCGTCATATAATATAACCTATTCTTTGATTCCAAGATTAACATATGAACATCTGTGTGGGATCATATTCTGCTAACCACAATGTACCTCTGTATAATGATAACATTTCACTTCTGCTGTATTAACATGGCCCACCATATAACCTGGTCCCTGCCTTCCTATTCGTTTTATTTTACATTACAACTTCATGTCTCCACTACTCTAGACTTCTTTCATTTTCTCAAATGTGCCATGCTCATTGCAGGCTCAGAACTGTGCTTATACTTTCACTCTCCAAATCCCCACAACCTCTCTGCTCCAGATTATTTTTACATGTCCATCACCTACCAGCTTAAGTGACTCGTCTCCAAGGATGGTTTCTCTGAAATTGTGACTCACCAAACTAGACTATAGAGTCCTGTTATGTCCTTAGCTTTTCTTCGTATAATTAATCTTAATGGTGATTAAATTATTAGCTGTATAATTGTTTGATGGCTATTTTTAAGGCACTACAGAGGAAAAGTTAAGTTCTAATATCTTCATTTATTTTATGCCTAACATCTAGAAGTAGAATAGTTGCACAAGAATTTATTTCAATGAATGAACATAACTCATGTAATCTTTATAACAATGTTGATTTTATAATTGAGGTGCTGAAGGTCAGAGAAATTAAGTAACTTCACCATAGTAACACAATTAATGAGCTTCTGCATCTACCTGATTCTAAGTCCATATCTTAATCATTGTGTTATTCTGCTTTATTGGGGGCACCAATGACAATTACAATCCACAGGGGCTCACTACTCATCATAAGGAAACAAGTACTCATTGCTATCTCACATTCCTTAATGCGGTTACTTTTACCTACTAAATCCATGAATTCTTTATTTCATTTCTGTTTTCAAACACTGGCATAAGAAGAGACCTATGAACTTCTTTTTCCCCCTCTTAAAAGTCTTAAAATTATTTAAAAAAAAACTACTAAGCTTATTTTCAAATTACTGACTTAGGGGAAAATAAGCTTTGATTTAACTACTTCTCTTGTGGGGATTAAGGAGATTATGAAATCTGTGAACACTTCAGAAGAAATTGTATTAACACAACAGAGGAAACTAGCTACTTTGGGGACGTAGCCCAATTGTTAAAATCAAAGACCTAAAAATCATGCTAACATTGCTAGAAAGTTCTAGAACTGCACTTCTTTATACTCTCATTCCTGAGCTCTCATGTGCACAAGGGAAAGAAAAGTATCATGATCATAACCTCAGAAGATATTTCCTGGATCTTATACAAAGAAGAGGAATCCTACTTACCACTGTACTAGCTCTGAATATTCCAGAATTCTTTATAACCTTTCTTAGGACTTCTCATCACCAGCAGTCATTCCTCTGCTTATTAAAAGCATAATGTGCATTTTGGGGGCTATGAGTCAGATTATATATAGAAATGACTAGAAAATCTTGATATAGATTTCAAACTATTACCTGAATACTTTTTTAAAAATTATAATTTGCGTGGGTCAAATGCCACATTTATTAAGGTATCTAATTTAGCACCTGTTATTACTTAAATTAAACCATAAATCTTGTGTAGGCAACAACAAAAAATTTTAGTGACACTGTGGTTGCTGTTATGCAAAAAAAACCAAAACAGGTATGACTTTAAAGTGTATTTCCATTTGTTTTTATTTTATGACACAGTAAAAGGTTAGTTAATGGTAGGTTTATAAGTCACAATAATTTACACAAACTATTTATAGTATCAAAGGAAGTGCACATATCTCCAAAACCACTAAAGAGAAAAATTAAGTAGGCAAAAGGAGAAGCAATATTAAATTAGCAAAAATCATTGGGAAAGCAGGTTTATTTTAAAGCTAAGAGACAGAAGAGGATAGTGAGAATTCTGCGCTGGAGAAATCTGATGACTCAAAATCTCTTCCATCTACATAGGGCACATCTGATAGGACAAAGAAACTTGTGTCATAGGTTCATATGAAATCTGAGAACATTTTACAGGTTTTTAATTTGTTACTAGTCCTCCTATGACATTTTACACACTATACAAAATATCTGCAGCTCCATCAACTCTCTATAAATGGAATCGATAAAATCTTCAGAGTCTGAATGCTTTTGTCTCTCAAAAGCCAATGGATTCCCAATGAAGCAGCAGGACTCAAAATTGACTTCACAACAACAGTTTCTATGTGATAATAGCAGAGAAAAGATCTTTTTGAAATAATCTGAACCACCCTGCAGGGATAAAGGTCCACCTGTTGTCAATTTCTGAATCCAAATCTTAGAATAAGAGAAATCTAGAGCTTAGTCAATACATCAATAATCCATGCCTTCTGAGAAGAAAGCATGCAGAGAATACTTGCTGGTTGATTAGCTAAATAAAATAAAGTTCAAAATTTGGCAGGAAATGAAATTTCATATATTCAAATCTCAAAAACCATATATTTAGGCATTTACTCTTCCTAATATTGGGCTTGGTATCAACAAGGAAACAAAAACAAAAATTTTATCAATGCACATTGATATCTACTTACCATGGACAATTCAAAGAAAACATATTTAATGTGCCTATGTATGTGGAACACGGTGCCTACCATGAAGAGGCTGGTACTTTAAATAAAAATCAATATGAAGTATTCTCTTTAAAAATTAACTGGGAAGAGATATTGATCCCTTGAGACTATTTCCTAGAAATGTCTAATTACTGAGCATCAGAACATAAAATGCATAGCCCTTAAGGTTTCTATTTGTGATAGCTCAGATACTACCCAGAGGAAGGTAGGAAGAACTCTGATAAAATTTAAAGGACTTTTGAACATATTAAGAGCACTTTAACACCATTGATTATGAACTTTACATTCTATAAAGCTTTCTAGTTACTCAAACCCGAGAAATAACTTTGTTTCCAGTTGACAGAAATGGAAAAATCAGAGACTAAAAACAAAATAAAACAAAACAAAGAAAACAGAAGCTTAACCCTAATGCCACATCTATTCAACTCTGTGACATTCTGCTGACAGCCTAACCTTATTCCTTCATTTGATTCCATCATTGCGTTTAAAAGGATTCACTATACAAGTCGCACCCTCCAAAAAAGACCTTTAACTAAATGAAATATTATTATAAATATTTTTCACAACAAAAATAATTAGAACAGAAAATTTAAACAATAGTTTTTAAAAACCCTTAAATCGCATTTTAATCTCTTATAAGAGCAAATTTGTTTGAAATAAATGCAACACATGTCAATTTCCTCCTTTCCCAAATGCAAGCTTTGGTGTTACTGTCCGTGGTGACACATGCTGGCTGTTTCAGGCAACAACACCAGTACAGAAACACTCAAGTTTTATTTTATTTCTATTTCTTGGTGGCGGATTCACTGAAGTGGTTTCATTTTGCATATCCAACTGTGTAGTAATTATGAGTTGCACTTCTTTTGAAGCCATGGCACCAAAATTACAAAAGAAAAATCAGGGCGAAGTGGGGGAATTACTATGCTTTAGTAGTTTAATCCATCAGATATGTCAAGCCAAAATCCATTTCTTTTTTGCCTTTATCTATACCTCACCATATATGACTCTAGTCTTTCTGTACATGTTTAGTTAACCTTTCATCAGCTCATATTACTGCATCTTTCCACAAACCAAGCAATCCTCAAAAGCTCTGGTAAATCAAAGTTGAAGGCTTGGTGCATTGCAATTTGCTTCTTACTGCACAACACACATTCAAATGTCATTTGAAATCTAGATGTCTGTGCATAGCCATTGTCCACTGACTTCCGAAAAAGTTATAAAATCATTAGTACATAATTAACAAAGACACCAGGTAAACTTCTCCATTAATATTTCTCCATGAAATATTTTCAAAATAATTTTGTGACTATTATTTCTTTTCTCTTGTCATAGGTGGAGAAGGAAGAATGATGATATTCCAATGATGCACCTTGTCTCAAGCATTGTGTATGTGTGTTAACAGTGGGTAAAAACACTCTGAGAGCTAATCCTATGAAGAAATTCCTCCCAGCAGGGTACCTGAAACTTTTAAGGACCCGCGTCTTTACTAAGATTACGCTGTATTGTACCCTAACTAAATCAATTTCACCCAAACGAGGCGATCGTGTTACAATTCATTGTTCCCCAGACTCGAAAATCAACCATCTGTCATCAGAGTTTCTGTTCGGTAATTAAGGAACTATCCATTAGAACTGGCAAGAGTACAAGGTAAGGAGGAGGGGAGAGGAGAAAATCCAAGCCACTTAGGAAGAGAGGGGGATACGTGTTTCGCACTGACCCCTCCCCACTTCAGGTATCGCCCTCCCTGAGGCACTACAAAGTTAGGAAAAGCGAGGCGGCGGCGGCCAGCTCCTCCAGGGGTCATCGGAACCAAAGCCACACAAGGGATTCAGGACGCTGGATCATACCTTGAAAGAGAAAGGCTTTCGTCCCATTATGCAGCCCCGGGACCTGGCGCACTCCGGTCGTGGACTCCCCAAGTTCTAACTCTGCTAAGACGTCAATCTGTAGGGAGGGGTCCACACCAAGCCCCCAAACTGGCCCGGGGAAAAGAGAGAAAGAAAAAAAAAGCTCCATCAATATGCGAGCTTTTTCTCCAGGGCAGCAGAAAACCATATCGTCTCAACAATATTGGGAACAGATGACGAGAGGCACCTCCCTCCGCCACGACAGCCTTACCTGAGATCAGCAGCCAAGCTTTAAATAGCGGAGCACCCAGTCCCATCTCCATGACCTACTTTAAACCCCTCTCTGTGCAAAGTTCCCCCTCGACCCTGAGACCCCGGACTAGGGGCGTGACCCGCCTCGCGGTCTCCAAGGCAAGCACGGAAAAATCCAAATCCAAACCCGCCCCGACTCCAATCCTCCCACTCCAGACCTACTTGGGGTCCGGGAAAAGGGAGACGTCTGCCCACCAGCCAGGCTGCTCCGAGGGGGGAGCCATCCCTTGCCCTTGCCCCACACTGCCGCCACTCACCTGCTCCGAGACCGAAGATCAAGCAGAATGTTCTCAGTAAGACCCGAGACTCCATGGTGTGGATCTGCTCAGTCCATCGTCTCCCTCTTTAAAAATAAAAAATTGAAGAGGTTCTTGGAATCAAAAGGAAAAATAGCTTTTGCCTCTCCTGCAGCTGCCTGGATTTACTGCTTTGTAGGATTAATAGATTCGGTTGCCTAAGAAAGAAAAGGGAGGCCCCCCCAGGCGTGTGGAGAACTTAGACCCTCCAATGCGCACATCCTTCCCACACGCAGAGCCCAGGCGGCGAGGGCTGGGAGGGGGGCCGAGGGAGGGGCCGGGCTCGCCCGGGGCTGCCCGGCTGAGAAATTAGCTCCTAAGCCGAATAAAAAAAGCCAAAGACTGGCACTCCAGAAAGAAAGGAGGCAGCCCCGGGAACCCCCGGGATGGGCGGCGCTGCACCGCCCGAACCTGTTGTAAAGGCAGAGACAATGGAGAGAGCGCAGGGAGACGCGCGGAGAGAGGGAGGCGGGGAGAGAAAGCGGAGGGAGGGGGCGAGGGCGAGGCCGGCACTCTGGTCCCTCTTCTGCACGCGCTGCTTGCTCCTCGGTTCCAAGCTCTGTCTAGGGAGCCCCGGAACCGCGCAGCCTCCGCTTTGCTCCCTCCCTCTCTCGATGACCCGGGCAACACCAGCCTCCTTTCGAGATGGAAAGATTTCAATTCCAGGTGCTAAGTTGATGGGCGGTCTTCGCTCTCACCCCTCGATATCTGGCGTGTGTCTGTCTTGACAGAGAGAAAGGACTACTCAGCTGTAACAGGAGCGGCTAGATAGACGGAACACCGCCAGCACGTGTGCGCTGATCTCCGGCGCAGCCCCTGGGCGCAGGGCAGTCCAGTCCCGGGGCGTGCGGTCCAAGGACGAAGCACAGTGGTCTCCAAGGTGGAGAGAGACTGGCACAGACGAGTGGAAGCCCCTGGGAGCCCTAGGGTTCCCTTCCCAGGGCGAGGCAAGGTGCGGAAGAGCTTCTCCAGCGCAGAAAGCACAGAGGCAAACTTAGCCAGGAGCTGCTGGACAGCTCCGGCACCTCGTGCGCCCCCTGCCAAACGCAGGGTGGAGAGAGGGTTCTCCAGGACAAGCATAGCAGGAGACAAGGGGAACAGAGTAACAGAGACAGGGTGCCTGTCCGTGCAGAAAAGGAGATGGATGGATGGATGGATGGATGGACGGACGGACGGACGGACGGACGGACAGACAGGCAGAGAAGGAGAGGAAGAGGAAGGGGAAAGAAGGGACAGTCAGTAGGAGAAGATGGAGCCCAGGAAAGACAGAAGAGCCACACTCCTGCAAGTTCTACCCACCTTTCACCAGACATGTCTGGGACCTAAAATGGAATCATTTGAGACCTATTTCACAGCAGGCAAAAGTCCATTCAAAGTCAATGGCACATAACATTTTTTAACATACCCCTAGTATTTTGTAGTACTTTTTGAAGAATGACATTCAACTTCCATTTGTGGAAAGTTAAGAGTTTGAACATGGTTAAAATGTCAATTCTGTACAAAGATCAACTGAGCTTCTTAACTTTCCACCCAAACCGGTGGATGCTGAATTCTCCAAATGAATCCTACACAGCTACAGTTACAAAAGGTTTACTGGGTAGTCTGAGGTTCCTGCAGACTCTGTATCTTTTCTCTGTATCTACATCTATAAGTATAGACTATAGTATAGTATATGTACTATATTATATCTTAACAGGAAGGCCATTTTTAGCTGCTTTTGGAATTTTTAAGAGAAAAGGTCAGAGTTTGGGAGCTTTTCCAAATTTATTTTTAATCTCTAGCTTTACCAAATTTTCCATTTAATTCAGTTTTTAATTTTGCAAACTTTGAGAAATAGTCCAGTACTTCTATGTGATAAAGGATTGTGGTATGAAAATTCCCAATTTACAAAAACACACCAATGAAAATTAATATAATTTAATCCATTAATTCAAAGAAAATTATTTATCAGGAAATTAAAGTCCTTTCTATAACCGTACATTCAAACTATTAAATTATAATAAATATCCGGTGCATCTTAGCAGGGTACTGGTGAAACTTATTAAAGGTAGAGTATTTATATAGTGATCAAGGAAATGCCATGAAGGATATCTGTAACAGTATGATCAAAATATTTTTGAATGTATATGAATCGTGCCCTGTGATTGCACCAAT